>WBNO01015010.1:215160-249587 GCA_013400575.1 Peucedramus taeniatus
CGGAGCGCGCCGCGCCGCGTCGCGTGGCAGCGGCGTCATGGGCTCGGGGCAGAGACCTGCGTCACAAGGGACGGCCGGGGGGGGTGGCGCCCCCTGGCGCCTGGGAGGATCCACAGGATCAGGGGCTGGCCTGGAAAAGACCCGGGATCATCGAGTGCGAGCTGCGGCCGAACACCACCGTGGCAGCTGGACCGTGGCACTGAGGGCCACGTCCAGTCATTCCTTAAACACCTCCAGGGACAGTGACTCCACCGCATCCCTGGGCAGTCCGTTCCAACTGATGGCCCTTTCTGCCCCTGATGTCCAACCAAAGCCTCCCCTGGGGCAGCTTTGTCCTCTTGTCCTGCTGCTGGTTTCCACGGAGAAGAGACCGACCCCAGCTGGCCGTACCCTCCTTTCAGGCAGTTTTAGAGGTGATAAGGTCACCCCCGAGCCTCCTTTTCCCCAGGCTGAACACCTCCAGCTCTCCCAGCCCCACCTCACAGGACTTGTGCCCCAGCCCCTTCCCCAGCTCCACCGCCCTTTCCCGGGCACACTCCTGCACCTCAACATCCTTCCCAAACTGTGAAATAGAACTGGACAGAGCACTTGAAATGCAGCCCCACAGGCATGCAGTCCCTGCCCTGCTCCTGCTGGCCGCACTGCTGCTGATACGGGCCAGGATGCCATTGGCCCTCTCGGGCACCTGGGCACACTGGCTCAGGGTCAGCTGAGATCCTGAAGTACTGTTGCACTGGGCTGGTGCCTTTGGGGCTCAGCAGTCAATTCCAGTCCTTCTTGTCCAGCTCCCTCTCTGCAGCTTCCCCACAGATTAACTGGTACTGTGCAGTTACTGCCACTCCAAACTGGCAGATTCCTCATCCCCATCAGTTAGTCCATGACATCTGTCCTATCACACACAGTCTCAAAAAATCCACTCTAGTTACAAGTGTGATAAACTTAATTCTGTTGCTACACAAAGCTAAGCTGATTGACCTGTTTCAGACCAAGCAGTTTCTGTAGCAGAGGGGGAAATGGTGTTGCTGCTTAAGATATGCCAAAGCACAGCAAAAGCCTATGGTCAGTGCATGCTATTCAGTCACATGAACACAAGTTTTTAACTAAAAACAACTTTAGTATGCCTTGGCTAAATAACCAGTAACATGAAACAGTTCAATGCTAGCAACAGCCTTCCTTTGTTAAGCACCTTGAAGTATTTGAAACTTCAAAACTGAAAGCAACTCTAAGTCATCACACTTTACATTTTAACGCTTTTAATAGGCTTGAAAAACATACTTTGCTTACACAGCATACAAAAATATTTACACTTTTTTTTATTAAAGCACAGAAACAGTTGTAAGGGGAGACACTGCACATCAGCATACCCCTATATATAGAAAATGTTTTACCTTAGGAAAGTGCCTTGTGCATTTAAAAAAATCTATTTGTGAATTCAAAATTAGTAACTTTAAGTGATCATAGCAATTTTGATATCACAATGAAGCTTCTTTAAGTGGAATGCATGATTCTATCAAAAACGTGTAAAAGATTAATACAAGGCCACAAAAATCCAAAGCTAGGGATCCTGCTTTGCTGCCCTCTGTAAACACAGAAGATCCATCCTACAATTTGCATCTCACATACTCCTTTTTCCTGGAATTCAACAACAGCACTTAAGAAGCTTGATATAACTGCTGAGTTAATGGCCCTGAAGTTTTGATATACCTTTAAACCTAAAGATAATGTTTATATAGAAGCTGTGGTTGATTTCTTCATCAAGTGTTTCCTTGCATGTAACAGCAACTTGAGCATCTTTGGTATATGAAAGTGTTCACTAGTTCTGGACTTGGGTGTTTTTTTAAAGGAGGAAAGCAGTCTTTAGAGTAGATTCACTTTTGGAGGGGTTGGTTCTTGTCACATAGGCACCCACATGACACAGCCTGACTGCTCAGTGTAAAGCAGCCAGTAACCAATAGTTCTTCCCAAGGATGGAAGAGGCATGGAAAGTTTCTCTGCAAGATCAGCAGATGGGCATGAACTTGTTTGAACTTCATTCCTACTAGCAATTTCCATAGGAATATGTTGAAGAAGCACTTATGCTGAAATCAAAAATTATACATTGAAGGAAAAAAAAAAAAAAAATCCTTCTTCAAGCTATGCAAAACTGTCAACTGTAGCAACCACACTTGCTAATGAAGCTGGATTATTCCCAGAAAATTATGCAGACATCTCAAGACTTAAAACACAGGAAAGCTTCAAAACCAGAAACAGATTTTATACTGCAGTAGTTATTTTGCTAACCTGAAAGCCAGCAAAGATGTCTTGTGACACTTCCAGTTAACTGGAAGCTTTAAGCTATTACAATCAAATTGTATACATTTCTGAAAGCAGGAAAAGCCCAACTCCTCAGTTTTGCTTATCTTCCCTTACAGAAATACTATTTTCCTTTACAGAAATATTTTTCTTTTCCTTCCTTTATGGAAATACAGAAGAAAAAACCCTGTTCTTTGACTCTTATAAAACATTATGCTTTCAGACTCAGATGCACAAAGTCTCATTGCAGATCCTTACATTCAAAAACATTGAAACAGTTGACAGAAGGATTCCACCATGTTTGGTTCAGACTGAAAAAGAGTGCACATCATCCACTGAATCACAAACCATGGATACAGGAGCCAGTTTGCCTTGAAATCACTTCCAGGTTTTTCTCGTTCAGTCTTGCAGTGACCTCTTCCTTTGGCCAGCAGCTCAGACAATAAAGAGAAAACACTCAACTTGCACATTGCTCTAAACTCAGACAGTACATTAACAGAATTCTGTACACAGCTCAGCATGTCAGGCATCCAATTTCTTCAGCTGTTCATATGTCAGAAAGAACTGGCACAACTGATTAAGGAAAACTGTTTCCTGTTCATGCAGTGAAAACTGGTTGTTTTATTACTGAAGGTCAGCTGCATCTGTGTGCAACGGTGCTCCACTCCTTGTTCCTTCCTATGCCATGCTGCAGGTTGGCCCCCTTTTTGCACAATACTGGGCAGAACAACAAAACTTGCTTAAAGGCTGGTGATACAAAATACTTTCCCATCCATCTTCCTCAGGATCTTAAACCCAGGACTGAGGAAGCAGGACAATACTGCAAAAGCTCTTAAGAGTCTTTAATCACTTAGCTTCAATGGGCTAAAGAAGGTTTGTTTATCGTAAAAAACATTTCTACCAACCCACTTCCCACTGCTCTGATCAGCTGGCTCTTCAAAAAAAGCCAAAATTATGAGACTAAGATAAACAAAAAGATTGCATCAGTAACTGCCAGCAGTTTCCCCAGCTCTGGAAATAGCCCCCATTCCTAATTCACCTGGTCAACTGTGACCAAACTAGACTCATAACAAAGGAAATGGACAGGTATGAAATTGGAAGAACAGAAAATTATTTTGCAAGATCTTATTTTAGTACTGACTCTATGTGAATTACAAATTCAATCTGACTGGAAGCAGATGACTAAAAAAAAAAAAAACCTGTCAGCTGCACAATTTTCCATTCATAAAAAAAGGGACTCCCTGTGCTGATATGACACTTCCCACACTCAGTAATTCTGTAAAAAACAATACTTGCTGCTGTATGGCTAACTTAGTCACTTTGTACACTTATGCAAAGGATACAATGATCATAAGAACACCAAGTCTTAACCAGTTTGGCCAAAACCCTTTATACAGAGCAAAAAACCCTTCATTCTTCCATGTCTAGGAAAAAAAAAAAAAACATAAGAACACACTTATGTAATTATTTTTTAGTGAGAAATCCAGACAGCATCTCAGCTAACAAGACTGTACCAGACAAGGGGGTGGCTTAGTCCTGTAACCTTAATTTAAATTTATTGCCTGATAGGACAAAGAAATACATTTCATTAGATGCAAACTTGCAGTTCACATTTGGCAGACTCTTGAAATTTGCTGCATGTAAGCCTGTAGCTAAAATTTAGCAGTCTCTTGAAATATTTCAGTTTGCTTTATGGACCTCAAAAAATGTCACTGGACAATGCAACTTGGACCTTTCAAAAGCTGGACAGTAATAGCTTACTAGTAATAGCTTACTATCCATTTTTCTCCATGTAAAAGGCCATCATGGTCCCACCCTCATACCAAAGTTACAGACTTCAGAAGCCAAATCAATGTAATCAAAATCAGAGGCTGACCTTGCCTCTGGCTGTACTAGGCTTTCCATTATGCAGTAAGCAACATAGAAAACCATCTGTTTCAGAAGACCTTGCTCTTCAAGGACTGACCTATGAAATGATTATACTATGTCAGGTGGACAGGAAATAAAGTTGAGCAAGTGAGAGTGCTGCTGAGAGCCTTCCTCTCCTCAGCCAAGCACCGAAAGTAAGGTTCTGCAGCAGACACTGTCTTCCTACCTTTCTGGCAAGACAAGTAGATACTTTTCACATTTGAGGACATTCCTGACAGCATAGTCCTTTTAAACATTACAGCAAAAAGCATATCTGAGCTATTAGGGAAAAGAGAACAATTTTGAGCTCTACAGAAAAACCATTGCTCGGTGGCAGCAGTTTCTATTTATGATGATACATGAACTCCTTACCTGTAACAAGCAATCCAAAGTGCCCTTGTAGGCTGAGTGTCCCCCATGTTGTTGGCTTTTCTGATTCATCATGCGTGTTCTTACAACATCAACTGGGTTGGATGCAAGGGCTCCAGCTAACCCACAAAGAAAACTGGAACTAGTAAAAGAAGGGTTTAATGAAACCTGATCTACCACACAGGTGTACAAGAATTTCCCCTTCCCAGGAAAGACACAGTAATAATGACTGTTTAATGCTTTTACTAAAAAAAAAAAAAAAAAGTCAGCTAATGGATGTGAAAAGTTACTTTTCATTTACTATAAAAACATAACTTTGGAAATTTGCTATACAGCCCTTATATACAGTATGCTTTAAAAGATGTTACTGCCCCAGGGAATAATATTTGACTGTAAATTTCTTCTAATCTCAATTTGTACAGTTGAATGATTCAGACCACCCACAAAACAAATTTCCACATTTCAAAAGAAAGCTAAATCCAAATTCTAAATAAAATTAGCTTCCATGCTACCATTTGAGATGCTATTACACTAAAAATTATAAATACATCAGAAGTATATGGACACATCTAGACAGATGAT
This sequence comes from Peucedramus taeniatus, assembly GCA_013400575.1. Taxonomy (NCBI): domain Eukaryota; kingdom Metazoa; phylum Chordata; class Aves; order Passeriformes; family Fringillidae; genus Peucedramus; species Peucedramus taeniatus. The sequence goes on from WBNO01015010.1 coordinate 220,312, forward strand.
AGAAAAAAAAAATCAAAATACTCCTCTCCCCTGACAGAAAAAAAAAATCAAAATACTCCTCTCCCCTGACAGAAAAAAAAATCAAAATACTCCTCTCCCCTGTAGCAAGAACTAACAATGAGCTATACAACCAGTTACACAAACTTACAGGAAGTGAGTATATACTGTATCTCCCATATGTCCAGACATAATTATGTGTTTCTTGGTAAGATCATACACTGGCAGCTCTACTCCAACAACAATAGCAGCTCTCTGTGCTGTCAATGATACTCCCTGGCAAAAGAAAGGATATAGTTGAAGTTTAAAGTCAACCTTTGTGCACTGTTAGAAAAGCCAAGCTGTTGTAACACAAAGCAAAACACCACAAATGTGTTACGAACATTGCATATTCAAATAAGGGTAATTAGTACAAGTCTTAGATGTATGTGCTCCAAAACCACAAATTTGAAATAACAGATAAATCACTTCTCCACACAGAATGGCAGATTCAGATCCTTTAAGTTATTTTCTATCTCTGCTTAACATCTCCATTTTTGCATCAACAGTCAGCTAAAATCTCAAATGTTGCTATGCTGCTAGCTAAAAACTGACAAAGTAAGGAGGAGGAACAGAAAACTGGAGATCAAGAAACTTTGTGAGAAAAGCACACTAACAGAAAAGCATTCCTATTTTCCAGCTATTTTAAAACAATTGTCCATTTTGGCTCTTCAGTTTTTATACAGTCATTGACTATAGTTGGCCCAAGAGACAACCTGTAAGACTGAATATGAGAGTTCCGGAGCTAGAANAGAAGGGATGCTCAGCAGTTCCTTCACTTCCAAATGTTCTTTAGCATATTTTTTAAAACAGACAAAGCATACAGATTGAGAGGTATCATGCAAAGGGTTGTTGAACTATTCCTAGAGCCAGTCACCCAATTGACTCCTACATTTGTCCTTCCTCTCCTAAGTGGTAGCTAATCCTTGCACACAAGGCTGGCTTCACCAAACCCTTCACAAAAAAGCACTGAGACACCAGCAGTGAAGCAGTCATGACAAATGACAGGCATTACATCCTCCATATTTCAGCTGAGAATACTGGGGAATACATGACATTCAATTGAGCAAGGGAGTGTAGTTGAAGTGTAAGATACAGTTAAAAAAAAACAAACTTGCCTTCCATAATCCTTTAGTGCCTTCCTTTTGGTAGATCTGTATGAAGTTGCCCATCATTCCTCCTTGAATCGTTCTACCTTGAGCTTGCATTCTGATCTGAGATTCATTTGAAGATACAATTAAAAGATAAATACAACCAAAAAAAAATCAAGCTGCAAGTAGTAAAGTCAGTTTCTCTTTGAGTATTAAAGCAAGAGCTGACATTATCACAATTATAGTGCAATCTTCTGCCTTAACTATCCAAATGTAGCTGCTACTTTTGAAAAAGTATGTGGTAGAATTCTTAGCTGCATTAAGTCACTTCTATTTCTGTATGGGTGCACTGTTCCATTTAGATAAGACTGGCAGATGGGCTCTGCAGGATGTCCTTTACAGTCTTCTCACAGAAACATGTTGAAATGAAAGGTTAAAAAGATTAATGTTTCAGTCACTGTGGTTGAAGCCACATGGTCTTCAACCCTGTAGATTTATAAGAACATCCTGTCAAGGTAACTGTCATATACAAGTTGTCAACAGGTGACTTGGTAAGTGGACATAATTTTAGGAAGTAACTAATTGAAGCCACACTTGAAATACAAGCTTATGTTTGAAATGCCTACATAACCACACTAGCACTATGAAGGACTAAGCTTTTTAGTAGTTTTAGAAGAACAGAAAATTTTCTTTACTTCCTTTTCATTAGGAACAGTTGTGTAACTCACAAGCTCCAGTTCTATAAGAAAAATACCATCAATTTCAAGTAACAGACTATGATTAAGCTAACACATTCTTAAAAAGGTGGTTGTTTCACTAATTCACTTTAAATGACTGATGCTGGAATGCCATTTCCTTGGAACACAGGTTTGCAAAGCCTCTCTACAGTGTTAAGGAATCATACAGTAAAGTAGCATTCACTGGAACTCTTGCCTCTGAAATGATCTTCAACTATTTTGAGCTCTAGAAACATCCAAGTGTAACAGTGTTGCTGTTACAAGAAGTACAGATGAAATATGCAGTGTGGCTTCCACACAAACACCACAGCTTCAAAGTTATTCTCCCCCCCACACTCAGGAACATACGGATCTAACTACCTCCCCAGCCTTCACATTCCTTATGTGTACTTCCAAATGATCAGTATGGACCAGAAGGAGGTTCCGAGAATTCAGGATGTTACTGATTCTTTAGAAGTTAAGAGATGAGAATAGATAGGGTTACAAAACAAATCCTGTATTCATCAGGAGACTATTTTTACTTCAGGAGAGAATAAAAACTAAAAAGACAAGCTCTACATAATTACCTTTAAGACATCTGTAGGGTTGGCAATAGATGACGAGATTACTCCCGAAAGAACGCCACACAGAACATTCATCATGAGGGTTTCATCTGTTTCACAAACAGAGTTTAGCTGCAGATTTACAAAGCTTAAGATGCATTAGGATAGGATGATGCCTCCCCTCATTTAACCAGAGAGAGCCAGTTACAGAAGCCATAAACCTGCTCTGATGAGTTACTCTTGCTGAGTAACTTTGTTGTAACTGGTGTAAGGAGTGTCTTCTTGGTAGACTTGTTCAAATACCAAATCAAATCAGATTCGAGGAAATCAGTCCTCAATTAAATAGAAAATATCCACTCACCTTCTGGATGCTCCACAAACATTCTTTTTAAGCTCTGGTAAGTGCCTATTTTTATAGTTCCATAGGAAGCTTGTCGTAGCATTGCAGGTGCAATCCTGTAAAAATAAGCAGCAGTAATGTTTATGCTCAAGATCGCAAAAACTCATCAAAAAATTCTTCCTAGTGCAGAGATATCTAGCAGAGAAAGGTTTGCTCATTTAAATGAACAATTTAAACTCACTATAAACAAAACAAGCTTTGAGGCTTTTAGGTTTTGGTTTGTTTTTTTTTTTTAAATACAGCCTGCAAGAACATGAATGAACTGTGAAGAGATTATTACTATTATACCATGCTTCAACTTGTAACTTATAAAACAACTGGCAGTCATGTCTGAAATGTAGTTCCCCCACTATCCTCTATGTTCTGAAGAAAAGCATGCTCAGTTATAGACAAAAGTAAATCAAATTTTAATTCTGAGAGATGGAACAACCATAGCAGCACTGTAGAGAATAACCTTGTGCTTAGGTATTTTGTTTCATGTAGGTTTTGTTGTTTGAGGTTTTTTTTTTAAACATTATATGCTATGGCAGTGTGCAGCACTGAAGGTATGAAATCTGGGTCTTCCCACTTCCAGATTAAGGCTAACCATACCTTGTAATCCTGAAACCCAAAAATTCAAATACAATGGGCTTATACTTTTATCAAAAGACTGTTCATAAGCCATTGCTGCAACTCAGTTAATCTTACCCAGAGTATAATGCTCTCAATCCTTCTTCTCTGCATATTCTGACCAGTGCATGCACCATTCCACGGTAGCGGATCTCTTTATATTTGGCATCATTCACTTGACCTTGAACCTGGAGACGTGTTTTGGTCAGATCAATGGGGAAAGTACCTTAAAGGAAAATCAGTGAGAAAATTAATGATGGAGCAATCTAACCAAAGACAACAGAGAACATCATACAAGAAACAGCAACATTTATTATATATCATAATACATAAAAGTACTCCCGTGGGAAAGAAGCCTTTCTTGCCACGACTTTCTTTTAAAGAAGTGATTCACATTCTATCACCTTATTTCTTCTAAAGCCTGTCAGAGGCCCTGCCTACCTCCTGTGTTCACGTTCACTATATTTTCAGGCAGTACAGCGTTGCCTGGTTGTAAGCAGCCACACTGAACAGGACTTTGCAATCCCAATCAAGCACTGAGTTTGCATGTGTATTCTACCAACACCTTTGAAGAGGATGTCACTGAAGGCAAGTAAACTCTGTAGGACACGCTATACAGATTCTGGCCTAGTGTCTGAAAAAGCACTGGCAGCAGTACCTATTTCTGTTACTGTTTTCCTGTGGCCTACTGCTATGTTATGTTCAATTCATATTCTCCATGCTCCCTTTATGAAAGGATTCAGAAACCATCTCCATCCAGGAAAAGGACCACCTCAACATTGCATACTCACCTAAGTACAAACAAGAGTCAGGATTAGCTACATCTATTTAAATGAGGCTTACCAGACAAGTAAAGCTTTCATGAATTGTATGTCTTTCTTAACAGCTTTTGACATTATTTGCCGTATTCAGTCAAGTCAAATAATGACAGGTTTCAAACTCAAGTTTGTACAAATTTCCTAAGTAGAAACCCTACTCATCCCTGAAATCAATCAAAGCCAGACTGGACAAGGCTTTGAGCAACCTGATCTAATTGAAGATGTCCCTGCTTAAAGCAGAGGGGGCTGGACCAGACGACCTTCCAACACAAAGTACTCTATGAAAACAAAATAGTCGTTTTAAGTGTAATTTTTATACTACATCTACTTTACTAGACAGACATTTCATGCAAGCCCACCACATGCCCAACCATATCCTGCTGCAATGAAAATCCAGATTTCCTTTATTTTCATATACATGCATTTCAGATACAACTCCACAAAGATGTTGATGTTTAAGGTTTGCCTTTAGAGGAGGCCTAAAACATCAGATGCACTGTCTCAATACAGCAATTATTTGGTGTTGCTCACTATAGAATTTAGGTGTTCAAATCTAAGCAACCACTTACATTGAAGAAAAGATTATTTAAAATGCAACATAGATACTCACTAAAGCTAAGAGAAAAATCTACAAGTTAAGAGTGTAACTGGTCTACTGCAGCAAAACAGAAGCTGTATCTACTTGTGACCACTGTCTAGGAAAAATCAAAAAAACACAAAATAATAAAGCACAGAGGCAAAATATGTATAAAAAACAAGACTCACCAAGGATGAGAGTTTACAGACACAAGTGTTCTGACATTGCAACAGAGATAAGAGCAACTCTTCAGTCAGCATTAAGCAAAAAACTCTGTGCTGCAAACCACCATATACTTTTGTGTCACTGGCAGCATGGAACCAAACTTATTCTACATAGAGACAATCTAAGTAAAGAAAATCATGTCAACAGTGAAAGCAAATGCTTACCACATTCTGCAGTGATTGATGCTAAACCTCCATAGATAAAGGGCTTCCAGTTCAGTGCTGGCATTATTGGTTCCTCTTTCTGTGAAAGAGGAAGATTTAATATGACTGTAAGTACATGTCATAAATAAACACACTAACACTCAGTAAAAACTTTGTGCCAGGTCCATTTAAAATGGGCCTTTCTAACATGAGTAAAGAGTAAAAAAAAAAAAAAACATTTAATATATTTGACAATCAGAAGACAGACAGGAATACCACAGAAAGGCATCTGGGTTCAAATCAGTGTCTGCTACGTATTTGGGCCACCACTCTCTCACCAAGAAAGGCTAAAGCAGGTTGTCTCACAGACCTAATGTTCAAGAGCACTGCAGTGAATAGCCTCCAAGGATTTTTACCAAGCTGAACTAGTTTGACTACATCCGGCAGTCATTACAGAACTTCCTTTTTCCCAGCTACCAACATTATTTAGCATGAGCTAAGCTGGTACACTTGGACAGAAAATAAGGGTGCATACACCATTTTGCTTCCATTCAGACCTATTTCTGCTACCACTGCTCACAATATTCATTCTTGTGAATGTTACATGAAAGTTGTGTCAATTAGTGAATTTGACAAAGTAACCACAACTTGTGATTAACAATAGCATATGCTTTGCAAGATGTTAAAGTAATCCAATTATATTAGAAAATAGGTAAGAACTTCAAAACCAAACTAGTCCAGTCAACATAAGATTGCCCTTCCCAAAAGCAAGTATGTCTCTCAACAGCTTATTTTTTCCTCTTCCTCACAATAGTTTTCATTCCCCATTTTCTATAATATGTCCCTAAAAATTGCATTCTACAGTTATTTTTGTCAATTAATTTTATTAATTTGTAAATTTTGAAAATTGTACTTGAAAATACTTCCCTTGGCACTTACACTCCCTGTTATTCTTCCCTGCTTTATCACTCATAGTGCCTAACTGGAAAATATCATAAATACACCAATTACTTAGCCTTGCCTTTTGTACAGCTGAACCTTCTTTAGTCACTTCCCCTAGAAATGCCAATAACCCAGCATAAATGAACTTTCAGAGTTGCAGACACTTAGCAGGCCTGAACAGTTTCTGCAGCTCCAGTTTTCCTTTGATCATCTTTATGATGAGTTACCTGGGTCTTCTGACACATGAGAAAAAGAAGCTAAAAACCACACAGTTTCACATACTCAACACCTACATACACAAAAATCCATCTTACTCTTCAGACTACTGCAAAGAGCATAATTAAAAAAAAAAAAAAAAAAAAGGATAAGGCAACCATGGTCACCCTGCCAAAAAGAGTGCAGTACAGAGGTCTGGACACACAGGCTTAGACCATGCCAGCTTTTCAATACGAAGGAGCAGAGCCACACAGATATGACACTGTATCAGAGGGAGGCCAGTTCCAGCTCCAAGTTCCTCATAATCCTGTTCTGCCATGATTAATGACAGATCACTTAATTAACAGAGACAAAGCCAAGCTCAGTTTGCCCACCATCTGCTACACACCTGATTTTTACTCCTGCAAAACTCATCAAAACTGATAGTTAAGCACCTCCCAACATATTAAAACAAGTTTTCATCTATCACAAATACCATAACACTAATAAAACATAACACATACATTTTTCTGTTAGTTTCATATTTCACTCTGCCTAGGCAATGAAGGCTACTCACTTTTTCTATGGAATTCTGAGCATGGTCAAATAAAGTTTTCAATTTGCACACAGATTTACAAATATTAGTTGAAGCTTCAATACATAAATAGGATACCCTAATGCAAAAATTTTATAGCACACTCTTCTTTGACAGATCCCAAGGTGAAGGTCAAGGTCTGTATATCTGAAAGACTTTCAACTCTCATCTCCTGTCAGTATGCTAAACTAACTGTATGAATCTTTCAACTCCTAACCTCCAGCCCCCTTCTCCAAGATTTCCATACTTTAGGAAGAAGTATGAAGAAGAAGAAAAAGATAAAGCAAAGAGGGAGAGTTTTTCTCAGGAAAAAAAAAAATCAAAAAGACACACCAGCCAGTAATTTCGCCCCATGACCTCAGGTGTCTCATTTCCCGCTTACGTTCCAAATTCTTGGTTTGCTTCTTAGTCAGAACTTCTTCCCTATATCAATAAAGACAGTGTCTTCTCAGAAGAATTCTGTATCAGCTGAGTTAGTGGCAAACTACTTAAAAAGAGAATCCAGCCATCATTATAGAAAAAAATTAAGGTCTCCACTTTTACCAGAAAGATACTGTCTTTACAAAATATACATTGCCGTGCTCCGAACATCAACGATGACAGAGGGGATACTCGACCCTAAATACCAGTGGCTTGAATTAATACAGAGATTCATCCACGCAGAGAATCTTCTTTCTTTTAACCACAGCATGACTGGGCTAAACCCAAAAGCCCGGGTTTCATGAAACGAACCACTTAAACAGCTCGATATTTCCCCGACGGGGAACAAGCTTGAGAAGTCCCAGATCGAGTCATACATTTGTTGAAAACATGGCTAGCACATCAAGCACACAGCACACTCGAGCTTATAGCAGCTTTAACTACTTAAAACGGATTCGGCTCTAGGGTGGCAACAACTACTATTACGACTACTACGCAGGAAAAATGGTCTCCCACCCTCCAAGATCTGAGGGCGGCAGCAGCTGCAGCCGCCGCCACCTTCCCACTCACCACCGAGCCCTGCCCGACCCCCGCGTCCTGCCGCGCCGACCCCGCCGCTCCCAAATCCCAGCGCTGCTCCCTGCGGCCGCGGCGGCTTTTGGGGAACGCGGGGCTCCGCCCCGGGGCGGGCTGGCCCGAGGGGCCGAGCCAGGAGCGGGGGGTGGAAGGGGGGGGTGCAAAGCCGCAGCTGGTTTGAAGGGGGTGCCGAGCCGGCTGTAATTACCCAGGGAAAAGATTAACCACGCTGACCTTGGAGTCAGAGGTCTCCCCTCGCCGCTGGCTTTGGAGGGCTGCTGGGCTGGCATTTTCCATTAGCATTCCTGCCCCAGGAGAATGAAACGCCGACGGCTGTGTCGGTGTTTCAATGCTCCCCGGTTAAGGAGCAGCTCACTCGACCCTTAGAGTTTCTCCTCACCATTATCTATAAGAACACTGATTTTACCCCTCGGTTTACGATCCTGTGGGCGCCAGCGACTCCGCAGCAGTACCCGGGATGAGCTTTCCTGAGGCGGCACAGGAACATTTATCTACCTGCTGTGTGCAGGAACAGATTGGGGCCGGGTAGGCTTAAATAACTACTTTTCTCTTTAAAATTCCCTCTTCAATATTTTCAGCAGAACGGTTACACGGGTGATTCAGCAGTCGTAGTAGTATTACACAGTTCTGTGCCATTCTACCTATGTTTCTTTGCATTACCAGGGCAGAAACGATGGGTTCAGTATATATGCTTTACATCGCTTTGTTAACACACATCCAATGCCTGTCCAGAAGGAAAGGGGCTATCCAAAAGGGCGGGTCTCTGCCGCTGTACGGGTGGCAGTGACCAGTGCGTGAAGACTGGATGAGAACCAGAACTAGTCTGGTCCAGAGCCCAGGACTCGCTGTGAAATAGCTGGAATCAGCTCTTTTGCTGCCCCTAAAGGCAGAGTGTTCTGGCAACTCGGTGCTTTCTGTTTCTGACTGAAGAGCTGCCAGGAGTGCTTGTAGGGACCTACCCCCACGGTGCAGCCCTGCTGCCGCTGTCAGTCCGCTGCCCTGCAGGCGGATGGCGTCTCTTACCCCGGAAAGGGCAAAACGTCCTGCGGGATTGCCCCCCGCGCCGATCTCAGGACAAGGCTGAGGCTGAGGACATTTATTTAAGCTTACTGGCTGGTGGAGTAAGGGGGTGACGCCCGCTCAGCCCTCATTACGAAGCTGGATGTTCCTTTGCATGCGATCCTCGATAAAGCATAAGGAATCCAAAATTTGTGTTCCATTTTGCTGTAAGTGCTTCATACAATGAAAATAGTTCTCTAAAGCAATCCACGTCTATTACAGGCTTCCCACAAATGTTACATTTCAGTTGTGAAAGGATGAGTAGCCTCCAGAGCTGGTGCTCTAATCACAGGGTTGCAAAGTTGTCTGTGCAGGTGGGCCTCACAGAACTTCGCTACAAAGTCCCACCTCAGAACTGGTACTCACCTTCTAACCTTCTCCTGAAACTCCTAGTAACTGGCTAGTATTTTACAGGTTTTATATCTGCAGCAAGTAGTAGTACAATCTTACTTCAGATAAACTTTGAACAGCTCCTTTCTTTCTTTTTGCACAGAGACCATTTGGACTGATTCTAACACTGAGTGATTTTGCACTTTAGAGCAGCCGCTTTGGTTTTCTGACTTCTCACATTTCTGCCTCCTTTTAAGGACTTTAGTTCCACTCTGATCTTGAGTTGGGCAGCTCCTTCTGCAGGCAGATGGGTTTTATTACCTCTGATGAAAATCAGTTCCTGCTCACATATCATATCTTGTACCCAATCACATTTCTTAGTTTCTTAACAACCTAGTTGCTAGTTCTCAACTGTGTACTTCTGAATACAGAATAATTCAGGTTAACTTTTGTTACTGCTAGTGACTTTTGCATGGGTCCTCTCAATAACATCTTCTGTGGTGTTCTCAACCCAATTCATACTACGTATGAGGTACGTAATGCTTTTGTCAACAGAGGGTGGACTACTTTTGGCAAGCTGCCTTGAACCTGGCATCTGCGTCATACCAGCACTGACTTAGGTGCTCAGCATCTTTCCACATGTGCTACTGATTACACAGTCTTAGAACAGCTTCATCCAAGCACGAGTTCTTTCCCAAGGGGCTGTGAAGGGTTAGATAATTTCCAGACCCCTAAACTTACTGCTCCTAAATTTCTCACACATTTTTTGTTTCTTTTTTTAAAGCAAAAGAAGACAGCCCTCAAACCATTTTACCAGGGAGCTCTGCTTTTTGTTCATTCATTCCTGTTTTGCTATTTCCACTGCTCCTTAAAATGGAAAATCATTTCTCTTCTGGTCTCTGCAGTGGGGAAGACAGCTTTGCCGAGTCTCCTACTGCTTAAATGAATGGTTAGTGGAGAGACACAGATGGCTAGCTACAGGTATTGTTCAGACTGCCTTGTCATTTTGTCACTAGCTGTAACCACTGGAGAGTTACCTTTTTCCCTTGGACACTTCCACAATTATTAGTTACATAATTGATTTGCATTTTTTTGTGTTCCATTGGCTGAGTGATGAAAGCAAGCCTAGGACATAGGAGTCAAGAGCTCCCTGCTCTGGCACAGCCTCCTCACCTTCAATTGTTTGCACTTTCTCTCTGAAGAGCATTTCATCTGACCCTCAATCATACAGCAGATGACTTTGTTGGAAAAGTAGACACTCAGTGTGCTATTGGCACATGTAAAACTGTAAGATATAACAAATAGTACTTCCATCATGTTTGCCAGAGGCAAAGCCTCAGCCTGGAGCACCACATCCAGTTATGTGTGGTGCGTTTCAGGAGGGCTGTACAGAAGAGCTAGGAAAATAAGGCTAGGAATACAAAACACAATCTGTAAGGAAAAATTGGAAAAAATAGTCTTAAAAAAGATTAGCATAACATAATCTTCAAGACTGAAAGTTATCTATAAAGAGGAATTTCATTTTCTGCTCTCCACCACTTGTATTAGACATAGAACAGACTTTCTAATGGTGTGGACAGTGCTAGATGAGAATGACAGTGGAGTTTGCAGTACCTTCATCATCACTAACTTTTAAAAACTGTTAAGCAGCTGTTTTTGAGACATAATGACAATCTGGATTACCTGGACCAAGCACTGGGATGGACTCTCAAGGATTTCTCCAGCCCTTTTTTTCTGTAACTATTCAATGACATTTCCTCCTCCAGCTGCTAGCATATGTTATGTACAATGACAAGACAACTGAAGTTTCTAACTTAGCAACATAATCTACTGTGCAGAGACCAAGGAGAAAGGAAAGTGAAATCAGGAGTAACAGTAAATGTTATTTTGTAGTCTTTTTTTTTAATAAATATTTTTTTTATAATCTGATTTGGACTCTGGCATTGGCAGAAGCCAAAGGTCTTCACTGTGACATTGTTTTGTGGATATAAAAGGGTCATGTTATTTGTTTTTAATGGGTAAAGGGTGAAGGAACGGAGGGCAGTTCCAGGCTTTGGGTGGACGAGAGTCACACAGCATAAGGTCCCAGCAAAGCAGTTCTAGTAAATGTAAACTTGTAAACCAAACAAAATTTTCTGAAAGTGTTGCAATCTCGCAGCAGGTCCTGGGAAATTGATTTGTCTTCTTTTCTGAGACTCCACACAGAGATAATAACTCCTATGTACATCAGTGTTGGGCTTGATGTTATTTGAATGAGCAAATGGAAAGCTGCTAAAGTTGCTCAGATAGGAAGGCACTATAGCAGGCTTTTCACTACTACAAAATACTTTCCAGCCCCAAAGGGTGATCATCCAGGTCCTTGCTAAATAAAGATCAGTCACAGTTGCTTCACAGAGGCTTTTGTCTAACGTTGCACTGCATTAAACAAGTAGCAACTGGAAGAAACAATGCCAATTTAAATGCTGATAGATGCAACACAAAGGAGAGCAAATATTTTTCTATGTCCTACTAAAAACCAGACAGAATATGGTGTAAGATACAGCCTAACCTTTCCTACAAGGGAGATGATTCAACGTTGAATGAATGACAGAAAGGTTGACATGACACCAAATAACATCTCACATATGGTATGTCTTCTGCCACTTTCAGTACTCCCCTTGCTGGCAGTACTCAATATCCAGGGATAGTAGGGAGCATCTGTTGGGGGAAGCATATATTTGTGGAAGTGTTTCCTGGGGGAAATATATATTTGCACTAGACTATCCTGTGAAAGCAGAGTTGCAGTTGAAGTACTTCTACAGTAAAAGAAACGTGACACAAACAAGACAATGGTCAGGGAGATGTACAGGCAGGTGACCCCAAGCCATGTCCTTCACAAATGCAGGATTTAGGTTGATCAGAACACAGAACTGCTTATGTGGGAAAATTTCAAGCATGCAGTGCTATTACTTCTTAAAGGAGCCTCACTATTCTCTCTCCTGATTCTCAAGTTTTGATGGTTTTCCTCTAGTGCTTACAGAATTCCTTGCCTTAAATCATTACCCAAATAATACAGCTTTTCTTCTGGTTACTCCAGTCTGGCTTTGGGTAACCTAGCTTTTGCTATCAGCATCTGAATATCATTTCCTTCCTTTTAAATTTAAAAATGTACTTTACAAAACTTTGTCAAATGAAGCATTTAAGTAACCTTTATTTTTTTAAATAAAAAGTTTTGAAAAGGCAGGATGCTTTTTGAAGAAGTATTCTCCTGCTTTGCAGGCCTGCTGATCCACAGGATGACAACACCAGAACTAACACAGTGTTTGGCTGAGATGAGCTGATTGCTGTTAACCTTGAGCAAGACAGGTTATTCTGCACAGCAGGGAAAAACAGTTGTAGGAGTTTGTCCTTGTGGTAGTTGTCTATCACAAAAACCACATCCTGAACAAGTCACTCAGGATCTTTAATGTGCAGTGGGATTCCTTGCTGATGCAGCAAAGCAGCAGTCATGGGTAGGAACTCACATCTCCACTGCTCCTAGTAACAAAGTCTGGCAGAGTAGGAGAACAATTGTCTTTCAGAGGCTGAGGAAACACAAACTACAGTGATAGACATCCTGGGTTTCCATGAAATATGGCAGCTGACATGCTCATGTCCCTCCATTTCTCACAGTTATCCTTCCCTACACTTGGTTCAGTGGATGCCAGCTTTTGCTGGCATCATGCCTTAGGAGGCAGCACCAGGGAGCAGACCGATGTGCCTCACAGCTGTAAAAAGGGTCTTTGTTCTGCAACAAGGCAGCACTGATGTAGCAGCTCACTGCCAAAAAGGCAGATGCTCCCTTACCTTGCCATATTCCCCTCCCATTCCCAGGCACAGTTCTGGCCTTTTGCTCAGGCTGCTGATTGCTCTCATCTGACTTATGAGTGGGTTCAACTCAGTAATTACAGAATGCACCCAGCAAACTCCAGGCTTCTGCCAGCTGATGCAGCTGAACTGGCTTCACACTGGCAGCAGCAGCACTGTAACAGAAGAAGCAGCATTGCATGACTTGAAGTGGGTTCATCCTCTTGGAAGCACTGAAATATTAGACTGTCTCAACATCTCACAGGACTTAGCCACAAGTACTTGGCAGAGGAAAAACTCCTGAGGGGTTGCAGTATGCATCCTGCCTTTAACACCCCATCCTGATACCTCCGGCCTTCTGTCTGGCTTGCAGTAAGAACAGGAGATGGCATTAATGCCCAGACTTCACAGTGTGCTAACAACTTTTTCTGACCTTCAAGGCCAGACAACAGAGGCAAGGCAGAGCCACCTTGTAGCCTGCAGGCTGCCAGCTGGATCATGTGTAAAACCTCATCGAAGGACTTTGGATGGCCTCCTGCAACACAGTTGAAAATGCAGACTTGAATTCATGCCAAAGACGAGTTGGCCTTGTTTCAGCCCTAAAGCCATGGGGAATCCAGTTCTGCCTAATCAAAGAACCAGCCTACAAACTTCCTTGCTTTTAATTTCAATTGCAAAGGCAGCAAGAAGACAGGGAGAAGAGAGACAAGAAAGCAATTAAGAGTAACAAAGATGAACAACTGATGAGAAGATAGTGCAAATAAACATTAAAACAAGAGATATGAGAACAGGCCTGTGTAAGTTGTGCAGAAGCTGTCTGAAATGACAAGAGGGGTTTTTGTAAATGAAAAGAATAAGTGATGCTTTGAAAACATATGGTTTGCTAGTTCAGTGGTAGTTGCCATGAGGACTAAGACATCTAGGTAGTTTGTTCCAGAGGAAAGCACTACAGGTGAAAGCTACTTCTGACACTTTCAGGATTTTGAGAGAAGAAATGTTCTGAGGAAGGTGTCTGGGGATTGAGTGATTGTCTCCACTTTCTGGGGGAAGTGTTGAGGGATCCTGGAAGGTCACAGCACTATGCAGTCACACCTCAGGATACCCAGCATGGCCATCCTTTCAGGCTGCTTGGAGCACAGGACTTAGCAATAGATTATATTCTTTCCTCTGGATGGAGTTAAACTTTGTTGATTTGTAATATCTATAAATTGTATAGGAAACTAGCCCAGCTCTTGTAGTTCTTACACATCCTGGATTTTATGTGATTCCAAAACATCCAGTGTTTTTATTATTTTTATATCTTAAATTACAGTATCTACCTGAAAGTCTTCTGTAATGGAGGTAATTGTATATGTATGAAAATGAGGTAGCTATAGAAGCTACACAATCTTTTTCCAAATGTATCTCAGCAATATGTAAATGACAGTACTTTTTCCTGATGTTGATTTTTACTGCAGACTCCATTGTAACATTGAATTTTGGAGATTATAAACAGGCTGTTCTTTATTTCTAAAACCTTGAAGTACAGAAGCAGCTCCAGAAATAGAGGAACCCCAGAAAATGGCTTTTGATCAGTAAGTATACAGCATCTGAAAGGAATGGGAGAGGTGAAAGTGTGAGCAATGAAATGTACAGTATAGATGATCTTACTCCATACAATCCAGTATATGGTAGAGGCATTTAAACGTTGTGGTTAAAGACTAGGTGGGGAAAACAACAGTGGTGTGCAGACTCCTGTAGCCCCATCTGGTTTATCTGAACAGAGCTCATTCAATTAGGTCAGCAAGTCTCTAATCAGCAAAAAAGATCTTCGTTTAACCACTGCCCACGTCACCAGTGCAGAAGGAATTAGCTCCCAAACCGAGCTCATCTGACCATGTTAGCACATAGTTATGTGTCTGACTTTTGCATGTAAAAGTTAACACACCTGACTTCACAGGTTTCAAGTATCAGATTAGTTGTGTCCCAAAAGCCCTCTAAACTTCCCAATCACAGGCTTCTGGATACCAGCCCAGAAAGAGTTCTAAGAATTTTCTTAAATTCTGCATTGTGCTGTAATCCCCTAACAATTGTGGTAGGAAACAGAACTGCAGCAGCAGTGAGACCTTCAAAACTTCCTTTCCATGTTGCAGGAGGACAGCATTAGGAATGAATTCTTGGCATGCTGTCAGAAGTGCAGCACTTCTTGCAGCAGGAAAATCAGAATCAGGACTCTTACGATCAAAGCTGTTCTGCCAGTGCCACAGATGTTTTGTTTTGCTGCTTTACATTACAAACAATGAGCAACATTTTTGTATTTTCATTAATTAACATTCTTGGTCAAAATCAGTGTACCCAGAAAGCTCAACTGAATTAGCATTTTGTTTTTTTCCTATTAAATCTTCTAAATCCACTGCAAAATACACCAGTTCTCTGGAAAACAATTGTTCAGGCAGGCCGCAGCTCCCATCGACTCTCTTAACAGTTTCAGCAACCCCAGAGTGCATTTGCAAGGTTTGGAGGTATTTGCCATTTGCTGACAAGTGGCAATGGCATCAGGCCCTGGCGTTTCTCACTGACATTCAGTTCTTTCTCCTTTATTTTCCCTGTTTTGTTTACTTCAAATGCACTGAAACAAATGGCCATATAAATGTTAATGAATTACAGGCTCATTAATCAGACCTGGGTTTGCCTCCAAGTTTTAGCTGATCTCTCTCAGCCTTGTGAGCAATGTACTGTGAAAATTCTTGAAAAGCTGGTTTAATTTCAGAGGGTGATGGTAGGAGGCCAATTATTATTTTGTAATGTTCTCAGACCATAGTTTTTATTGTAGTAAAAATGGGGGGGAAAGCCTTGAATGAAAAGCAAGAGCAAAATATTCTTGCAAGGAGACTGACTGCTCATCCTGAGCCAAGGGTCTGATCTTCCAATATTAGGCTAGACACAGTAATGTCAAAATACTCCATGTACACCAGCACTTAAGGTGCTACTGCAAAAGATGTGGCTGAATTTATGAAGCAGATGATCCTGTCTAGTGTACATTGGACCTAGAGACATCCTGTGACACTGGCAGTCGGTATTGCACTCTAAACACAGAGATGTGTGTTCCAACAGTGCTCTGAGCTCACAGAGGCTCTGTTCTGCTGATTTGAGTTGACTGTGGCCATTGGGGTGAGGAGTCAATGGTGCAAGGCACAGTTGTAGTCACTCTGCATTTTTGATGACTGAGATTGGCTGGTTTTATTCATACTTAAAGGTTGGTCCAGCTTGGCTCCAGAACATCTCAATTTTAAAATCTTCTGCAGCATACTCTGACATGTTTTCCATTTCCATTTCCATCACAGAACACACACACAAATAGAGATACTCTCCACCCCATTCCCAACCTTACTTCATAATTGAAGAGGTGCTTGCAAATATGAACCTTAAAAAGTACAGCCAAAAGGGCAGGCAAAAGGGCAGTGGGACAGGTAAAAAGATTATAATAAATCTCCTCTGTCAGAACTGCATCTTAGTTCTCTCTGTCTCTGTTTTTAAGCCCAGATTTGTATGTCTGAACTTTCCCCCAAGTAGCACATGACAGAGCCACTTTGTGCCAGGTTCCAAAATCAGCTCCCAGAGACCTTTCCTGACCACAGACTGGAGCCAGAGCAGGCAGTGTGACCTTATTGTGGGGTCACACTGTGCCTATGTACTAAAAAATAATTATTTTCTTTTTTGCTTTTCACTTCTGCAATTACATCAATGTTTCATTTCCTATTACTATACACTATTAACATGAGAATTGGCATTTGAGCTAAGTCAAAACAAAGTCATGATGTCACTTGCCAGAGCATGGAAAATAAAATATTGCATTGAAAACCACAGCTCTTGTCTTACAAACTATGTGATTAAAAATATTACAACTACAGCCAGCTCAATATTACTACTATATCACACACTAGGCAAACCCAGAACTCATGTGTTCAACAGTCTTTAGCTCTCAGATGTCTACTGGACATTTGTATTAAAATACTAAAGTATTTTCTGCATGAGTTCAATATGCAAGTCCAGGTGTCCAGTATATACAGTTTGTAGCTTTCATGTTTTTCACATGAAAATATTTTTTTATATAAGCTAACAGTTGTTAACATTGTGTGCATTTTTATATAATTTTTAATCTTTGAGATAGATATATAGATGATAATAGATTGTTTAAATGTTGTGGTGATAATACAAGTCTATCTTTCTCCTCTTTGTGCCTTTCTGGTAAATTCATAGCTATTCTTAGTTACAGTTTTTAAACTAGTAGGTCCTTCATGTTAATGATACAAAAAACCAAATAAAGGACTTCAGAACTCTGAATAAGACTGAAATTGCACTGACTGTGTAAAAAGGCTGTAACAGTTCCTGATGCTGTTCATACCTCTGCAACTGGGCTTGAACAAGAGGGTGCAATTCCTACATGCTTTGTAATACTCAGTCTTGTTCCTCGAGGCCTTAAAAGGATCTCATCCCATAGACTGCACTTCTGAGCTGTTAGCAATGACTCTTCAGGGTATTTCTGTGTGGTCTGTTACTGCCCACATGTACACATTATTAATAAAGGGACGGAAACAAAAAAATGGAAATCCAAATTGAGTGCCAAGAACAAGACCTGGGCATCACAGGAAGCTCCTGCCTCTGCTGGGAAGCAGAAAAGTACTTTGATTCCTGTAAACATACTTACAGGCTTAGCCCTGAACACCCCAGAAGGCGGCACAGCTCCAGCGGGGCTGGGACATGGGAGTTCCCTACTGTCAGTCCAGAACTCAGCCCTTTTTCATGCTTCTTTTTCAAGATTAACAATTTGTAACTTGGGCCAAATGCTACACTGGGAAAACAAACTTTGTACCTCTCTGTAGACCAAACTTCAGCAGCAGCACCACTGAAATATTATTATCATGGCAAGATCTCAGGTTCTTGCTATCCATCCTGAATATCCATGATCTCCACAGTTTTGTGTCCCTACCTATGGAACTAAGTAATAATTTGTTACGACTGCATTACACCAGAAGAAAAGCTATAAATGAAGAAACATATTTGGTCAATATAACTACCAGCCATAATGGCTATGTTCAGGAATGGAAAATAGAATCAGAAATCAAGGAAATTATTAAAAAGAATTTTACTGGTCCTTAATTTTCAATGGGCTATAAAAATCAGAAGACCCAGCCTTTATGTTTGCACTTTTCATGTGAAGTGCTCTAAAAAAAAAAAGGAAAAAAAAAAAAGAATTGCAAATAAAAATCATGCCCTTAGCCTCTGTTTGTCTAGGTCAAACTCTAGGTAGTAAAGACATCCACAAATTATCAGATTGTTCCTCTGAAAAAGCTGGCCCTCAGGAAAGCAGCTTGCTTATAAACAGGACTGCATGCAGAAACTGAAATGGTGCCTTTTGTGTTCAGCAGCAGCAGACCTGTTCAATAAACTAATGGAGAAATTGCTATTTTTCTGTCTGTGTTTCTTGTGTGAAGCATGCAACTGACAGCTTTGGATGAAAGCCAAGTCTTTAAATAGCACTGGCCACCAGCAGAAATCCAAAGCAGTGGATAGTAAACTCAGATTAAGAGAAAGAAAGAAAAACTACCCGCATTTTCATGGCATTGCTCTCATGTTCCTGGCTGGAGCTCACCCCTTTGCCTTGCCCCAGAGGATTCTGAAGCCAATTTCTATCCTGCTGTTTAGGGGCCCAGCACAGCTCTGGGTACCACGAGCACATCACATCCTGCATGCTCTCACCCTGTGTATGCATCATCCACTCTCCCCAAAAGCAGCTTCTCTCTAGGATATTCAGCACAAACCCATCCCTGAATAGTGAGAAAATGCACCAAAAAGATGATCAGAATAATTTGCATATATTTGATGTTCAGCATAGTGCATCTGTTGCATGGTTTCCATATTCATGCTGTTCTCAGAGGAGAATCATTTGCTTTGTGCTATAAGAGCTACGCCCCCACACCTCCCTGATTTCTCCGCATTCACTTGCTCCCATATGCATTAATTTTTTCAGGGGGATTTCTTCCTGGTTTCCTATCCCCATAGAGCAGTAATAATTTGTTCTATGAAGCCTTGCAGTAGGTGGATAAACATTACTGGCCTCCTTTCATGCATGGAGAATCTGAGACAGGAGGGTTATGCACAGACTGCCATAGCAGAGAGGAGGGGCTGTAAGCACCAGTTTTGACACACAGGAATTTCTCTGTTGTCTCACAGGTGTGTTCTGTGCTCCCACCCACACTCTTGAGCTTCTCAAAACTGAAGGATAGCATGACCTTCTAGGAAAAAGAAGCCCAAACCTAACAGGCACTGTGTGCACCATGGCCACAGTGGTTGTTATTTAGAGCAGAAAAATATGTGTGCTCAACTTTGGATGTGCATAAATGTGTTTTCTACGTCCCAATGCACTTTGCCTGTACACATGTACACGTTTGTGGGCTGAGATATTCACGTGTGGCAGAATGTCCCAGACAGGAAATTTGCTGTGATTTAATGTCTGATGAGCCACAGCTGGAGGAACACAAGACTAGACCATATTGCAGAACAACTTAAAAATGAGACACACAGAGGGGGCCTGTGGCTGTACAAAAGAGTGCAGAGGGTGGATGTGATTTCTTGGCACTGCTGAAACAAGGCATCCTGACCTCACATCACCTCTGTAATCCTTCGCTTACTCAGGGATATCCAACACTGCCTTGGCTGGGCATTTGAGCACAGTCATTAAACAGTAAGGAAGCTGGTGGCAACTAAACCACCTGTCACATGTGAGGAAGGTTTTGCTTGCTCTTTCAAATGTCAAAACCAGGTCAGAACTGTAAGACTAGGATCAGACAAGGTGAAATCCTCAGGGCAGCAGCTAATGTAGTTGGCATAGCTGGGAGCTGGTGAGGCAGAATGGGCAGCAGTGCTCCCTCACCTCAGCATAGCCCCACAGTTTGCCAAGGGTTATTTCAGGGCAGAGAAGCAGACAGAGAAGATTCCCTAGCTTCCTTACGACTTTCTTTCCCCCTCAATGTTTCTAGAGATGTTCTCCCCTAAGGCTGCATATGATTGACAAGTTAATAAAGGGCATTTAAAGATACAGAGATATCTTCCAAACTCCTTCCTGAAAAACATACAAATCTATGCAGAGAAAGGCAACATCTCAGTGTTGAATTTCCTGACCTCCAGCAGTCCTTGGCTGTAGGGCTTCTTCCTGAGCCAGAAATGCTTAGTAGCCCTTTCTGCATTTTTTTTAAATTGCTTTTACAATAATCTAAACCTTTGGCATCCACAGCATCCTCAAGCAATAAGTTTCACAGGGTAACTGTACACAGGGTGTTCAAAGGAGCCATCTTTTGACTCTTCTGAACTTGCCACCTCATCATTTTCTTGATGTTCCCATATTTCCTGTCTGCTGATAGACAGTGAATAGTTGGTCTCTTCTAATTTTCTCAGCTCAGCTGGTGATTTCAAAGATTGCCATCACATCCACCACCCCAGATATCTCTTTTTAAAGTTAGTGTGTCCTATTGCAGATAATATTTTGCTCCTTGCCTCTCTTCTTGGTACTGGTTCCACTTTTATCATACCTTTTTGACACTGGGAGGCCAGGCCTGCACGTGGCACTTAACATTTGGGCATGCAACAATTACATACAAAATGTGTGTGTGTGTGTGTGTGTGTGTGTGTGTATATAGACATATGGCAGGGATGTTTCTGCTTTTATTCTCTATTTCCTTCTTAAAATTTCATTAACAGTTTAGTCTTGTGATCAGCACTCAGAGATGCTCTTATGTTTTCACAGAAGTATCTATTATCGCTTCAGGCAGCTCTGCCCTGAATTGTATTCATCAGCTAAACTACTCTTTTATGTAAAGCCACCGAAGAAACACATGAGATGAGCTGGTTCTTCCATTTTTCCTCTGTACCTACAGCATCACAGCTGTGGAGAGAGACTTCCATGTGCCCACTGACTCAGTGAAAGAACCAAACAGGAGAAACACCCTGGTTCCTCCTGTGTGAAAGTACTCACAAATAATATAGTTGGGCTTTTTTAATAAATACAGAAATTGTGTAGCCAAGTGTCTGTGTAGAATGGGGCACATGGAGCTCCATAAGGAGCATCAGAAAGCCCTCTAAATCCACATTAATTAACCACATCAGGTTATGATCCATCCTATGTTTGCAACACTCAAAGGGGAATGGTAGGTAGCCCCCTGCTCAGTAAGTAGTTCTGTTTATTCTGCAGAGGATGATGGAAATCTCCAGCACCAGGAAATCTGAAGAACAAGGTAAGCAAACATCCCCCCAGAGAAGTGCATGTCTAACTAATCCCCCTGATGAAAGAAGACTGGCAGACTGAACTCTCAAGGTCCTTTTCTATCCTTATCTTGAAGTGCCTCAGATTATCAGCCATCACAGATAAATAAACAGATCAGTCCCTATTTCCCCAGAGCATATTTGTGGATAGAATCTGCAAACACCTTCTTCTCTCATCCTTCTGTTAAAATTCCCCATTTTTGAATAGCTCCTACAGTGCTGCCATACTTTTCTGAAACAATAGAGCAATTCAAAATCAGTCATAAGCTGGGAGATACCTCCTAAGTGTCCAACATATCCTTTGTCACCCAGGTACCTTTTTGGTTTTCGCAGAAGGGAGGAATGTAGTAAACACAAAATTCTTATCAGAAAATAATAACTATCTGTCTTGAGATCTTTGAAAATGACAGCAGCTTTGTATTTCCAGCTGACCTGTGTTATGACCTCAAGTTACTGGATTGCCATTTGAGAAGCTATTTTCCAAAATGGAATCTTTTAGTCCTCTTGCCTGCTGTCCTCTACAGTAATTTAAAGTGATGCTTTGAGAGACCAAAAAGTTCATCTACCCTGTTCCTCATAATGGGTACTAAATCCTGCAATTTTCCTGAAGCATCTGCAACAAAGTTTGCTTTCTAAATGTAACTGCATTACCCAAAGGTAGTGTCAGAATTCTAGGGATAACACCATTAACATGCTGAGCGCTCTGATGATTATTTCCCTATTGACAAGACTGAGAGCTCACACTGTGTAACAATGACCTAAAAAGCACACAGGGATGGATTAAAATGGCAGAACTCAATTTCAGGCTTCATAAGATTTCTGAAGCAAATGCCATTTTGAAAAATGGCAACTGAGTGAGTTTAGCATGGCAGGATTAGCCCCTATAATGGTTAAGAACTCAACATAGCCCAGCTCATTACGAGTGGATGCTAATTATCTGGAGTGAATGGTATCTGTGTGCAGCATCCAGCTGGCCAGGAGCCCGGAGCGGCTGCATCAGTTACAGGCCCAAGATCGAATTTTACTTGCGCTGGTCCTGGGGCATTTCAGGTGACATGGGAACGGTACCAACAGCAGTGGAAAAAACTCTGGCCTTCTACCAGGGTGATCAGAGCCCTGCTTGCCATCCACCGGCTCCTGTCCCGCCATCTAGTGGGGTGTCTCCACACGGCACAGGCGTTCAGAAAGCCTTAAGTCTGGCACGAAAATATAGAGCTCGCGGGAAGATGTCTCCTTTGGGTCTTCTCAACAGGGATCGCTAAGTTAACTGAAGATGTCTTCAGGGTGAAGAACTGGGCAGAGATGTTTGCCTTAGAAGCACTTTGAAGTGGTGCCTGTGGGTAGAAATTGTAACCTTGACTCGTGTTGCAATAAAACCAGCGCCATGGATGGAGCCGTGAGCTGCCCGGCTGGGACCCTCTTCCCCGGGCTCAGCAGCTGTTTGTGCTCAGGCCCATCCCTCACTCCCCACCTGTGCTGGGCTGCAGCCACGCTGTGTCCAGCCCCATGTCTGGCTCATGCCCTTGGTGTGGCTTTAGACATTGGTCCCACACTGCTGGCCTAGATGGGGCACCCTGGGACTGAGCCCTGGCTGAGGAGAACACTTCCCCTGCCTGCAGTTCCAGCTCCCATTCCCTTATGTAGCTGGCCTGGCTGCTCCATGAGAAGTCAGTTTGAGCTCTCTTAACAAATGGATCTACTCGTGAGCTATCTCTGCTGTAGAGGATAAACAGGATAAATTCCATTCCCATTCTTTGCAAAACAATTGAACCAGCCAGGCATGTACTGGTTTTTTTTTGTTTTGTTTTGTTTTGTTTTTTTTTTTTTTTTTTTTTTTTGGTTTTTTTTTTTTTTTTTTTTTTTTGGTTTTTTTTTTTTTTTTTTTTTTTTTAATGGATGACTCTATAAAACCTCTACTCTACCGCTCTACTGTAAGAGTGGATATCTTTGCAGGGAGACATCCAGGCTTACTGCCCACAGACTAAGGAGAGTCCCAACACAAGAAATTAGATCCCTGCTTACCTTTGCCTTAGGTTTGGCATGGAAGGAGCCCTTTCTGCAGCATACCTCTGGTCTGAGTCAAAGGATTGCACCACACTGTATTTAAATAGGGCTAAAATAGGGACTCACTAGGATTAAAACTCTGGGCACTGCAGAACCTGAATGCTTCTCCTTCTGTGTACATGTGATTTCCACGCAGACCCATCTTGCCATGCAGGGCAACATTCCTTTCTCATAATGTCCCTTTTCCAAACCCTCTTGTTCATTCTGAATAGGGATTTGAGGATATTAATTTTATCCTGATTGCGTAACCACTCTAAACAGGTATAAATGACAGCACATAGTTCATCTAAGAATCACTTGGTGATGAATAGGGTTAAAAAAGAACCTAGAGACAGGCAGAATCAGCCATTATTTGTGTCAATAATGACAGATCTAACATGCTTTCTGATCTCCCATGAGCAGGTTTCTAGCTTATTCTCAAAAACCTGCCAGGACAGAGAAGTAGGTAGACAGTCAATTCTTTGTTTCTCTATTGGCTGTACTGGAAAGCATTTCCAATGGCTAATCTAAATCTTCCTTGTAGCAAAACAAACTAACTCATTTTCCTTCTACTCATTCCCTCTGCTCTTGTGAACCCTTGCTGATGAGTCCATACCTTTTTCAAAGTGTGTTGCTAAAGCTGGAGTCAGTGCTCCAGGAAATACCAGCACCACCAAACAGAGCTCAGCCCCTCATATCTACAACAGCACAAGTTTCTTACACATAATATCACCACTTATTTGCTCAAATATGGTGTGGGCTTTTCTCAGGACAGGTAAAATAGACTTTAGGACTTTTTTTTCTACTGAAAGGCTGGTCAAGCATCAGAACAGGCTGCCCAGGGATGTACTTGAGCCACCATCCCTGGAAGCATTTAAAAGACAAGTAGATGTGGCACTCAGGGACATGGTTTAGCAGTGGACTTGGCAGTGCTGGCAATGCTAATGATTGGACTCAATGATCTCAGAGGCCTTTTTCAAATTCAATATTTCTATGACTCTATGATTCTGGCTCAGATTTGGATCCACCAGTATCCCAGATTTCTTCTGTAGAATTGCTGCCCAGTTCTCTGTCCTGCGTCCGTGGCTGATCATTTCTGCTCTGCACTGGTGAGCATGACAGCAGAGCACCCATAGGGAGCACATCAATACCTCAGCATTCCCTGGCATTTGCCAGCACCAGAAGCCTACAACAAAGGACCAGGGCCAGAATAAGGCAGCACTTCCCCTATGCACTCTTTCAGTTTTTAGTAATGGGTAGCTCAGAGCTTGTTTGAATGTTATGCTGCATCTTTGTGTTCAAAAGCCTTTGCTAAGTTTTCCTTTTAGTAAACCTTTCACTGCTCACTGCAGTGAAAGGCCTGCTGGCCTTGTCCAAATGCCTTCTAACAATTTAGGCCACTTGTCCAGTGTGTCAAGATCACTTTCTAATTCCAGTCTTAATCTCCAATACACTTGTGGTCCTTCCTAATGTAATGTTACTGCCACTTTAATGAATGCACTCTCTATTCCATCATGGAGCACATCAGTGGGACACTGATGCAGCAGACCTGAGGATCAAGTGCAGGCCTTTCCACCACAGCCCTTTCAGTCACCTGGGTGTTTATAAGGATAGTAAGTATAAAATTGCAGGTGGGCAGCACCTTGGCTCATAGTTCTTAGCTTGGGAATCGCAGTCCTTTTTTTCCTAAAAACGCAGCAGCTGCAGTGCCGGCTGACAGCCCCACACCCCCCAGGGCACGGTTTGGGTGAGCTGGCCTGGTGTAAGCAGTGCCACAGATAAAAGGGGTTTGTGGCTGCGCAGTG
This sequence comes from Peucedramus taeniatus, assembly GCA_013400575.1. Lineage (NCBI taxonomy): Eukaryota > Metazoa > Chordata > Aves > Passeriformes > Fringillidae > Peucedramus > Peucedramus taeniatus. The sequence goes on from WBNO01015010.1 coordinate 245,599, forward strand.
ACCTCTGTGTCTGCTCGCAGAAGTGCAGCAGCCAGCGAGAGGAACAGCAAATACTGAAAATGCCAAGGTAAGAACACCTGCATTTGTTCTGAGTGCAAGAGGGGTTGTGGCTCAACCGAAGATCTTCCTTGTACTCTAAAAAGTGATGCCTTTGTCTGGGATACCTAATCTATCTAGTCCAGTCTAATATGGGCTATCATTTGTGAATAGATCTGAGCTGATAAGCTACACTAATGATCAAAGCTCAACTCTTTCAAATATTAATCTTGGGATCTGGGATTCTGGCTTAGTACACTGCCAGTGTAAATCTAAATTATGAATTTTGGCTCGAGATCCAAAACAATCAAAGGATTGCCAAGCGCTGGAAGACTGACTATATTCATAACATAAACTCACCAGAAAGAATCAAACTGATGGTCTGGCTTTGTAAGATCAATTCCCAATGAATAAGAAAGGGTAACAAATAGTGATCAAATCTTTATTACCTGGAAATGCTCTGGGGAAATAACTTGAAAAACCAGTTAAAAGCTAGGATTTCCATGTGTGTGTGTGGAAAGAGGGGCTACAAAGTCACAGCTCTTTGTTTCAGTCCTAAATTCCAGAGATTTGTGAAGACATGAGTTAATCATGTGCATCCTCTCTCCCAAAGTCTTTGTGCTGGGAGATGCACTGAGGAAGGGGCACTGGGCACAGACTGTCTTGCCACTCTCTCTGTAGTGCCAGGGCTTGCTCAGTCCTTTAATCCTCATTTTTCCAGTTTCTTTCTACCAGAAGATATATACATGTACTGAGGATCCTCTCCCCCCCACCTGGCAAATGATGTAAAACATCACCACTTTTATGTGACTTTCACAGCTTTTTACAAAGGTTAGAAGAACATACTAGTGCCATCCCTTATGTTGTAGCCCAGTATCACCTCTCTTCCTCCAGCCTCACCTCTGCTTTATTCCCACTGATTGCACCCTGCAGGAGACACAGCTGAAGGCGGGATCCCCTCCCTTTTCTTACAGCTCAGTAGGAATTGCCACAATGGGCTGAAAATGTACTGTTTATTTAGGGAAAAAATGGTGTAGTATCAGCTGTCATCTGGCACTTTAATCCAAGACACAATTAGTTGAACACAGCCATATCCAGACACTAATACTTGATGGAAGTAATACTGCAGTAATTCACAACTGTCTGAGGTGTGGCTTTCCATGAGAAAGGCTTCTTGTGAGACTCTGCAGACACCTGCCTAGAAAATCCTCCTCAGATATTATTAGAAGACTCCTCTATAAACCCACAGGATTTCCACAAATCCTTTGGGATTTATACAACACTAAAGGTGAGGTGCACAATCAGGAAAACTTCTCACATCATTTTGGTTGTCAAGGGGAAACTAAAAAGGTGAAGGGAGGGACCACATTTTGAACCCATCACTCTGAAATGTGAATTCAACTCTGGCTGGATGTGAGAAGTGCTTGAAGAGGCTGCCTGGACAGAAAGCAGGTGAGGAACACTAAGGTGTTCTCAAATGTCACTGGTTTCTGAAAAAAAAAGGGGAAAAAAGCATTTTTTAATATATTTCACAAAGTACTAGCACATAACATAATTCTGTGTTTGTATGGGATCACAGGAATATTTCAGCACTGGTACTTCAGTGAAGCCTATGCCAATTGAAACACTGCTAACCTCAGCTTGATACTGATTTAACTCCACATCAAACTGGTGTTCGCGCAGGAGCCTTGACCCACTTAAGAGACACATTTTTAAATGACATCTCACATTTTACACCTGCAACTTCTAATACAGACCTACAGGCAAGGCAAAGCAACCTGAAGGCCCATCGACTTTCACACTAAAGGCTAAGGCTAAGTGCTAAAGGCTTTCTACCCTGACTTCAGCAAACTGAGTCAACTGATGAATTTGTAAGAGGTTTCTGGACTACTGCAGAAATATCTATTTTTCTAGAACAGTCTCTTGAAAATAAAACTGAATTGAAGCACACCTACTAACTGGATGTTTTTAGCTGCATATTACACTATGTAGAAGGAGCCAAATGTTCCCCTGTCACTCAACACACTGCTAAAGATGTAAGTTGCTCTTTTTCTACTGTGGTTTGTAAAAAGAGGGGCAATCTTTTATCAGGCCAGCCGCCACTGAGAAAAAAAACCAGGAAAAGCTTTTGGGAAGAAGCCCCTTCTTCAGGCCTGAAATAGCAGCAGTAGTCTTGAAGGTGAAAACCAGCAAAGAACGAGTTATAAATTTAATTAGATTATGTAAGCAGCTAGACCATCTTAAAAAAAAAAAAGGGCACTGATATCTGGAGCAAAGAAGGAGGAGATAAAAAGGGAAGCTCCCTTTTTATCCCACTGGCACACACAAAGAAAGCAATGAGCAATTTACTGCCTAAGGAAGGTGAGGGACAGGGAATTGTGTCCTGTGCCCTGATGTCTCTACCAAGTCCAGGATCATGATCATCATTAAGCGTTTCAGTGCCATGATGTCTTTTGAAAGTGTTTTATCAATTTCTCTTAAGAATCAGAGTTCAAGTGAGGTCTAGATTTGTTTCAGCTGTGACAGGCTGCTGCAGAAAAGTATGTCCAAAGGGGGAGAAAGAGGTCTAGGCATAACTGCCCTTCTGTCTTTCATCTCGACCCTGACTATTGGGCTAAATCCCACTTATCCTTAGAAAAATAAGAAAAATATACCTGCTCCAGCCAGCCCTTTCACGAGTGCATAAGTAGTGTCTCTGAACATACCCAGCTCAATTTCCCTGAGGGAGTAATAACAGGAAGAGTCCAACAGCTTCCTAATTATTTCCCTATAAATGTTTTGAAAACATCACTTATTTGGAGGAGGCGCAGCACCCAGTAGAGCAAATGTATGTCCATGTACACTCAGCAGGGAAATGACTTTCTGTGTCCCTGTGTCACAGCCCTTGCAAGGTCCAGAGCCCCCCAGCAGTGTGTGGGGATCACAGCGAGGAGGCAGCTGCTGGAAGTGGCCACACAGCCCACACAGACACACCCCTGTCAGGCTGCCCATGGAGGGGACACCCTGGCTGTGGTGGGACACGGGCAGCACAGGGTGCTGCTTCCCCAGGGTGCTTGGGAAAAGCTGGGCACACTTCTTGGAAAGTCAGTGTGTGGATTTACCAGGCTGCCTGTGTTAAAATGGAGCTAGTGTGGAAAATGTGTGTGCAAAGATGTTCCCTAATACAACACAAGGAAATGAGAGTGGATATACATAATTGCATCCCTGAAAAAAAAAAAATTGAGGAAAAAGAAAGGATGCACAGATGTGCCCAAAAGCTGTAGCATCTTGGACCAACCGGCAAAAAGAAAAGTGAAAATGTGATCGTCCCAGCTCGGTGACTCTGAGTCATGAGAAAAGGGCCAGTTAACACACATCCCAGACACCTCATAAGAAGTTAGACAAAAAGAAAAGTGTTACTGAGAGCTTTAAAGGTTAGGAGAAAGAGGAAAATTGGTGTTGAAACCCATGAAATGCAACCACAGGCAACGAGGGAGAGGCACCAGCCCTGCTCCGGCACGGGGCAGGACTGGGTGTTCTCCAGGGCTCCCTGCCGGCCCTGACCCGCTCTGACTCGGGAAGGACGAGACCCTGCTCCCCGTTTTGCAAGGTGAATCTGAGCAGAGCCCTCGCAGCCAGGAGGGCCAGCCCTGTCCTGGAGGCATCAGGCACAGCATGGCCAGCGGGCAAGGGAGGGGACTGAGCAGAGCCGTCCCCTCTGCTCTGAGCTGGGGCGGTCTCAACGCGAGTGCTGGGGGCAGTTCTGGGTGTTGCAATCCAAGGAAGACATGGAGCTCTTAGAGCGTCCAAAGGAGGGCAACGGCGATGGTGTAGGGCCTTGAGGGGAAGCCGCATGAGGTCGCTTGGTGTGTTGATCCTGGAGAAGACGGAGGGGAGGTCCCTGGGGCAGCGGCAGCTCCCCGGGCCGGGCGGTGCCGGTGCCGCTGTGGCGCTGCCCCGGCCCGCGCTGCGGG
>WBNO01015010.1:249903-259973 GCA_013400575.1 Peucedramus taeniatus
GGGCTGGGCCGGGGCGGGGGGGCGCGGAGCCCGGGGGCGGGAGCCATGGGGGGAAGGTGGTGGGTGCCGGGAGGCGGAGGCTGACGCGGCTGCGTGTGTATGTGTGTTTGTCTGTCCCCGCAGAGGATGAGATGTTCTCGGACATCTACAAGATCCGGGAGGTGGCGGACGGCCTGTGCCTGGAAGTGGAGGGGAAGGTGAGTGCCCGCCCGCCCCGAAGGAGGGAGGGAGGAATGGTTGCCGCGGTGACTCACGGCCGGTGGGGAATGCGGGTGGCGTCCCTGCGAAGGGCACGAGCAGGGAAAAGAGAGAAGGAAAGACCCACCTTGGCCCAGTGCCCCGCGCTGCCGTAGGTGGTGCCTGAGGGAGCCCGGGTCAGCCAGGCTGGAGTGTAATGGAGCTTTGGTTATGCACCGTGGGGGAGTTGTGCATGGGAGTCATGGAATCATAGAATGCTTTGGGTTGGAATGCCCTTGAAGACCATCTAGTTCCAACATCCCTGCCATGGGCAAGGACATCATCCCTTGACCAGGTTGCTCAGAGCCCCATCCAGCCTGGCCTTGAACACTTCCAGGGATGGGGCATCCACAGCTTCTCTGGGCTACCTTTGCCAGTGTCTCCCACGTAAAGAATTTCTTCATAATATCTAAACCTACTGTCTTTCAATTCGAACCCATTCCCCTATATTCTGTCACTGGGAAGTTAGTGCTCAAGCTGCAGCCAGTTCCTTGCACTGAACGGTGTCTCTCGAGCTGTGCCCTGCTGTCAGGTCATAGGTGTGTAAGAGCAGTAGCACTAAGGTTTTTTGCAGAGCCGTTAAGTTTTTTGATGTCTCTAAATCTAGATGGTCACCAGGACAGAGGGTCAAATTGATGACTCTCTAATTGGTGGCAATGCCTCTGCTGAAGGTCCTGAGGGAGATGGAACAGAAGCCACGGTCATAACTGGTGTTGACATAGTAATTAACCACCACCTTCAGGAGACCAGCTTCACAAAAGAATCCTACAAGAAGTACATCAAGGATTACATGAAAGCGTAAGTGTTGGTAGGCTTTTCCTTTCAGTTGGATTGCAGTGGGTTTATGTGCCTGAGATTGTAAAAACAGCATTGGATTTATTCCTAGTAGGTGTTAGTTCTGATACAGGTGTGAAACTGGCTGTGAACTTCCATAATGTCTTAATGCTTGGCAGAACTAGAGCCCTAAAGAATGGGGGATGGAGTATCTGTGTTTATTTTGGCTGAGGTAGAGGACCTGATTGTGTGCTTTGGATCTTATTTGTAGCCTTGCTGTTTTCTTTTGTATTTCTTCATGCCAGACCTTCATTTGGAAGGGACTGAGGTGGTAAAGAAAAGCTTCTGAAGCTTTTATAGAGTGACAGTGTAAACAGCTAAAAATCAAGTGTGAATGGGTCCTTTTGCTAGTTCACAGTGTAATATCTGTTGATTAGTGTTCAGTGGGGTTAATACTGAAAGTGCAAAAGCTTGTGACATGGGTGGGTGATACTGCTGGTGCTGTGGAAAGGGCTTGCTGATTTTTGCCTATCACTAGCCTGGTTGTAAAATGACCTTGTTAGGAGTGGCAGGTGTTGTTCTGTGATTTCACTTGAAAAATTAAGTTAAAATTTGGGGGCTTTGAGAGGGAGTAGGGGGAAAGGCAGCAAAATCTAAGTTTGACAGGTAGCTGGGTAGATTCTTTCTGCTATGACATTGTGCCAGACAGTGAAGTTATTGAGCAAAAACATGATTTTGGAGCATTTTTTCTTTTCCTTCCAGAATCAAAGCCAGACTTGAGGAACACAAGCCAGAGAGAGTAAAGCCTTTCATGACTGGGGCTGCAGAACAAATCAAACACATCCTTGCCAACTTCAAAAACTACCAGGTAAGTTATGTCTCCTTATAGCAGTATTGATAAGCTGTGATTGGTTCATCTGCTGAACAGCTTGTTGAGAATTTTGAGGGCTCCTGTTGTGAGGATGCTAACCTGAGTCTCTGAGAGTATTAGGGGCCCTGAGAGTCAGGGAGGAGAAACAGCCAAAGACTGTTAGCTGTTTAAGGATTTCATTTCCCTTGGTAATGCTTGTAGTTAGTTACACTTGTTGTTATGGTGATCCAGGGACTGTGCAATTAGCCTTGGAAGGTGGATCACTTTGGTCCTTGCTGTCTCTTACTGTGTTCATAGCAGCATGATAAAATTACTGAATCACAGAATGCTTTAGGTTGAAAAGCATCATAGGGTTCCAATTCCCTGCCATGGGCAGGGACACCTTCCACTAGACCCGGTCGTTCAGAACCCCACCCAACCTGGCCTTGAACACTTCCAGAGATGGGGCATCCACAGCTTCTCTAGTCAGCCTGTGCCAGTGTCTCACCACTACCATGGTATATAATTTCTTCCTAGTATATTATCTAAATCTATCCTCTTTTGAGTTTCAAAACCATTCTGTGTTATCCTATTGCAATGTGCCCCTGCCAAAGTCCCTCTACAGACTTTTTGTAGCCCCCTTTAGGTACTGGAAGGTTCTGTAAGGTCTCCTTGGAGCTTCTAGGGGTGAATTTTGTCAGTCTGTCCTTAGGAGAGGTGCTCCAGGCCTCTTACCATCTCAGTGGCCCACCTGGGCTTCATTCAGCAGTCCTTCTTGTGTTGGGATCCCAGCTCCAGAGCTGGATGCAGCACTCCAGGTGAGGTCTCAGCAGAGCAGTGGAACAAAATCACCTCCCTTGACCTGCTGGTCACTCCTCTTTTGATATGTTTGGGTTTCTGGGCTGCAAGCTCACAGTGCTGGGTTACACAGTTATTTGTCATCCAGCACCCCAAGTCTTTCTCCTGAGAGCTGCTGCCAGTCCTTTCTCAAGCCCAGCCTGTATTTGTGCTTGGGGTTGCCCTGACCTAGGTGTAGGGCATTGTACTTGGCCTGTTGAACTTCACAAGGTTCCCATGGACCCACCTCTCCAGCCTGTCGAGGTCCCTCTGGAGGGTATCCCTTTATTCTGGTGTGTCAGCCATGGTGGCACTATAATGGACAAGCTGCAGAGAAGGAATATTCCTATGGCTGGTCAGGGGAACTTTGAAACTGAGTTTGGTGGTATTGCATTGTTTATACAAAGGTATTGTATAAAAAGGCATTTTCTCCTGGCATTAGCCAATTAAATGTCTTAGAGACACATTCCTCTGAAGTTCTTTGTAGGGGAGAACATGAATCCAGATGGAATGGTAGCTCTCCTGGATTTCCGTGAGGACGGTGTGACCCCATATATGATTTTCTTTAAGGACGGCTTAGAAATCGAGAAATGTGTAAGTACTGAACTGGGTGAGTGTGCCCAAGTGCACGGTGAGCTCCTTCATCTCTTGTTCTCCTGTATCCCTGTTGAAGTTGAACAGTAGCTGCCAGTTTAAAAACTTAAAATATTGTGTAAGTACAGCCTGATTGGTGCTTTCATATTACACAAAGTGCCTGAAGCTTTCTTTGAGTACTATTCAGTTGTACTAAAAGGGGATGTAGTGTCATTGCTGTGATTCATGGTTAATTAATGGCCAAGAAATGCAGAAGGGATGGCCCTGGTGAGATGTGTGTAACTGGGAATGGGTTTAAACCATTAGATTAAAGAGCAGGTCCTCTGAAATGGAGCACTTCTACTTTGGATCCCTTTTCTGGGGGTTAATTGTGAAGTACCTTGCATGGTCATGTTCCATCTTGTTTCACTTAATCTGATGCCCTTATACAAGAACTGTCAGTTTAAATATTGCCCTAAATTTGGGAACACAGTATTACTTGACCGGGTACTTAACCTTTTTCTGTCTGGAATCTCCAACTACCTGAGCTCCTGTGGTCTGCTTAAACTGCTCTGTATTGGAATGTGGATGCCACAAGACAGTATTTGGATCCCAGCACTTTGGGGTTTTTGGCTTGCTTGGAGACCTGTGGAATTCACCCCAGTGTGGCATCAACATTTGCTTTGCCCAGTCATTGTGGACTTGTGAAGTCTGTATATAGACAGCTAAATTTATCTGTAAAGCCTCTCACAGGCTTGCTGGTATGCAAGTCATGTACAGATGAGCCAGAGTCTGGTGTGGAGCAGTAGCCCAATTAAAGGAATACTTCTGTTGGCCAGACAGACACAGCACCTCCCCACAGCCTGATGGAGGGGGGATGTCTGTCCTGGCCCTGGAACAGGTGACCATCTGGAAGGTACCTCCTGGGAGCAGAAGCTTCCGTGCATCTCCTCTATGGGGAGACATCCCTCTACGGGGGCTTTTGGATGTTTGGATAACCCCACCTACTTCAAGGTGGAGTAAAAGAACACTAGCAGGGTGTTCCCTTGTGCAGTAAAATGTGCTTCAGCTTCTTGGTGCAGCTGTTTTCAGAGACAGCCAGATACATTGTCAGCTCTGGTACTTGCTTAGGATGTGCTTGAGAGGAAATCTGAACCTTGATGTGTCAAGCAGGAAGGGTGTGAATGAGTGTTCAGCCTGGCTTGCTCAGCAGCTGGTGGGTGCCAGTTGCTCTGTACGATTGTAAAAATGATCAGCATCCTCTGATAGACCATGAGCACTTTTCCTGTTGCTCCCTGGTTTGCACTAAGATGCAAAAATAACTTCCTTGCGCTTTCTGCCTGCCTGACTGTGGCAGCCCAGATTGAATTAGGGAATACACAAACAAGTTACAGAAATTTGCTGATACTGTCATGGCCTTTAACTAACACTTGCTACTCTTGTTTCAGTAACAAATCAAACAGTATGGTTTTGGATCACTTGTCTTCATAGCTGGCTGCTGTTTCTTCTTCATCGGCACAACACCAGGAATCAGCAATGTCTAACTGGACTGATGTCATCTTGAGCTTTATTCACTTATTTTGACCCTGATTTGGAGTGGAGGCATTGTTTAAAAAAACGAAAAAACATCTATCATGTAGGTTGTCTAAAATAAAACTCATTTAAACCCATTTTAGGTGATGTCTTTTGGTCTGATGTGTCTCTCAAGGTGACTTGAAGGAGAGGTTGCACCATGGAATGGATGCTGTCAGTAGCACAGCTGGTGCTAGAGCACTACACCTGGACTGTTTCCAGACAGATTTCACAGTTTGCCTGTGGCACTGGAGTGCAAAAACAGGTTGAGGTCAATAAGGCAAAGTCCAAGAAATGTCATAATGAAGTGGACCACCTTCATCTTTTATGATTGTGCAGAGACTTATCTCTGGAAGAGATAAGAAATGAATAATAAAAACATCCCAGAATGGAATATATGCTACTCAGGCTAAGTGCTGGCTGAGCTGCTTTGTCAGACAAGAGTACTCGAGCCTCTCCTGAGCTGTAGTATGTCTCCAAGATCAAGGCAGGAGGCTGAATGGGAATACTGGGGAGAGAAGGTGAAATGGCTCAGTTTTCCAACACAGCTTGGCTGTGGTACTTTGTATTTGACGTCTGTTGGGGAGCATATGAACTAGAATTCAGTCAAGCTGCACGACATGGTTTTTTTCTGTACTTGGCCTCTTGGATAGGGATGTTGGAATGACCTAGCCCTGCCTTATACTTCCTCCAAACCAAGTGTACTTGGGACTTACCTGAGTGTGTTTGGAAGTTACGGTCCTGCTGTGTTCCTTGTTAGGGAATGCATCTGTTTGACAGACCTGGAGCAAACACTGTTGCTTCTCAGGTTCTCTGTTGAGATGCAACAGTAACGGGTTCCTTGCGCTTTCTGCCTGTCTGACTCGGTGGCAGTTTGGATTGAATAAAGGAACACAAATTCCTTCAGAGCCCCACCTGGAGCAAGGGGCTGTCTGTTGCTGCTGACCATGTTCCTGACTACAGATGTTGCCTTGGACTGCTAATCATTAACTTTTTTCCTGCTGCAGTGATGGTGGAGGCATAGGAGGTTAAGGTGCCTAAAAGGAGAGGGCATGGCCCATTTACTAACTGTTTATCTCCTTCAGAGTTTTCACATCTTTGCTGTCTTGTGTCAATTTTTGGCCCCTGGTGTTGGAGGGTGGAGGTGGAGAGGGGTTCTGCAGGGGGGAGATAGATGTGGCAGAAGGCTGGGAGGAGTGAGAGACTGAAGGAGGGAGTGGAGTGTGCCCTAGTTATCTCTCAGGTTCCTGTCTGGCAAAATACACTCTATTTTAGTTCTGTGGGAACTTCATATATATATATATATATGGGTTTTTTTAATTTTTTTTGGTTTTTTAAGCTTTTTCAAGAAAATATTTTGGATCAGCTGTGCTTCTGGATGAGGTACAATTTTGGTGTGGCCTGCTTCACCCAATGAGGCTGGGAGGCAGGTTCAAAGCCTAGATGAAGTCACTGAGGCAGCTTGTGCTTTTCTTGCAGAGGATCTGTTTAATGGGGCCAGGTGAGGATGTTATCTCCCCTTTCCTGATGCATCTTCATTAAAAATGGGAGCATTAAAGGAGAGGAAGAGGAAGCAGTTGAGATTTCTCAGTTGAGTAAAGTTAGTGTGGGCAGGGCAGTGCTGGTAGGGCTGTGCTACCCCTCATAGCCCTGGCTCCACTTCCTGTGAGTCAATGTTTAAAATTCTGCAGCTGATTGATATGTGGGAGTGGAATTGACTCCTCCCCCTGCTGGCTGGTCCTGCTAAGGCTGGGAGCCCTGGGCACCAGCCTGGAGCAAATTGCCACGTGGCACTTGTGTACAGATGCAGAGCTGCTTTGAAAAGCAGGTGCTTCAAAGCACGATGAGCACAGCCTTGCTGCTTGGTTCAGTGGCAGATTGTGTGTCATCCTGTCTGTCCTCCAGGCTCACTGGGGTGTTTAATTGCTGTGTGCAAACATTCCTAACTAGGGAGTTCTGTGCTCCAAGCAGGTGTGCTTTTCTGCACGGCACAGCCTCTGGTGGGAAGGCTCCTTTCAGCCTGCTGTAAGGAAGTGTCAGTTCAAAGGCTCTGGAGATGTGGGATTTTGTTTCTTCAATAAGCTGCAAGTGAAGTGTTCTTGCTGCGCTCACTGCACTTCCCAAAAATGCATTGCTGCCTTCAGTTTCGCAGGGAAGAGGGTAAGTCTTGCTGCTCTGCAGCATCACGTCTGTCAGATGCACCAAGGAGGGTGTGGCAGGGAGGGACTGCGGCAGTGAGAAGTGGCTGTTGCAGCTGCACTGCTGTGGAGTCAGGGAGAGGTGGGAGTCACTACATGCTGTGAAGGGGCAGGCCTGTGCTGGTAAATGCAGCTGTCCACAGTCCATGACACAGCTCTGCGTTGGCAAGGAAGTTGGTGTATTTCCTCAGAGCGTAATTCTTCTTCTTCCGGCCTGTCTTCATCTCAAGCAGCTGTTTCTTTCCTGGGCCTGAAAAGCTGAAGTGGTTTGGAAAGGAAAGTCTTCATACAACAGCTTTGGAATTATTAAACTGATAAAATCCCCCATGATAACCAATTACCCTGGTGCTGCTTAAAATACAAGCAGAACTGAAGGACTGCTTTAACATTTAGCTCAGTCTTGTTTTAAAATGTGCTTATCAGCCTTGCCTCTCTCATTCCTGGAAAGATACTTTCAGTGGATTTGGGAAGGATCCAAATTGCATTTTCCTGAGCCTCAAGGAGCAGGTTAAGCAGCTGGGTAGAAACCTGCCTTATGCTGGCTTGGGTCTCAGGCTCTGTGGGGCCAGGGGGCTGCTCCTGCACCCACAAACTGGATGCTGACAGGAGTAGGAAGGTTGATTTGCTTACAAAGAGAAAAACCTGCCTTTCTAGTTTCAGGCTTCTGTGGTTAAAGGAGTGATGCCTTGGGGCTGAAGGAAGCAGCTGCTGTGCTGGGCATGTGTCCCATGGTCCCCTTGACTTTTTGCCCTCCCACCCCACTGTTCACCCTCAGTGTCTGCTTATTGTCTTACAGTTTTGCTACCTCACCTACAAATTCACTCTGTTTTTGCCCTCTGGAAGCAAACAAAAAACCCTAAATTCCAAGTGCCAGTGACTGATGTTAATGTCTGAATGCAGCTACAGCAGCATTTTGCTGCTTGGCCATCTGCTTTGAGGAGAAAGAGTGCAGACCTAGGGGTGTTCATGCAGTGCAGGGAACATCTGGTGTGCTGGGAGAGGCACTGGTGTCCCCACTGCCCCTCTGGGGTGCCCAGCCCTTAGGTTTGCCCACTGAGCTGGGGGTGGATGCCAGAGCCTAAGTGCGTGATGGTCTTGGAGCCTTGTGCAGCCCTTAGCTTTGGCACAAGGAGGGAGAACATGCAAAGAGAAGATTCTAAATTAAAGTGTGTAGGAAACATGGGTTTGATTGGTGTTGGGGGCTTTTTTTTTGTTTTGGGAATTTATTTTTAATTCAGTTTAGCTTGCAGTCAGAAGGCAATTACAATAAGCAGAGGTTGTTGTCAAATAAAATAAGACTTTTTTTAATGTGGAAAAAAATAGAAAAGCTGCAATTTACTTACTTCCCTAAGCAAGTCTATGGCTGTTGAGCTGGCACAGGTCAGGCCACTGCAATCTTGGCAGTGTTTTCAGTGACAGCTGTTCAGGGAGGATGTTTTCATTAAAGAGCAGTAGTATTGACATCAAGATACTACTGCTTTCTCACATTGCTGCTGGCTTGGAGCAGATAAGATGCCTCCCTCTGCTCCTGTGAACCTCCATCTATGCTTTAGCTCTGTAGCCACTTCCCTGGGGTGTCACTGCCACTGTAAGCTGGGATGTTTTGCTCTGGACTAGGAAATCTGTGTGTCACTAGCCAGCAGTGGGAGACCAGCAGTTGAACACCATGTTCCTTAGCTCAGGGATAAATGTCTTGGTAGGAGGAAAAAAACCTTAGCCAAGCCTGGAAGTTTGCCCTAAACAGTACCAAATCCATTGACAAGAGCACAATCTTGCTGGTTTGCAGTCCCTATGTCTTGGCTGCCTTTTGGATGAAGCTGCAGCTGGAAGCTGTTGTGCAAAGATCACAGCCAAGCGCTTGTGGCCAGAGCAGGTGGCTTGAGGGAGCTTTTTTAGAGTGCCAGCAAATGTTGGCAACCCTGCCAGTGTGTTCTGGAGGAGTGGGTGGGATGTTGTTGACAGTGCACATGGCTGCTGGGCATTTTAATGCACTAGAGCTGCATTCATCACCTTCCACCTCAGGCAGAAAGGATCCAAACACCCTTGAAGACCTTTTTAAGACCATTTTGGTTGTGTGATGCCAATACTGCCAATGTGGCGGTAGCTGGGCACACTGATAAAATGCTGAACCATTGTTTCTCTGCACTTTATCCTGGGAGCTAACAGCTGGGATTCACCTCCCCATCTGTAACCAACAGCAGTAGGAAGGAAGTACTGCTGGCATTTTGGAGAGCAAACCTCTTTTTTCCTATCCTCAGTGAGGTGCAGATATACTGGCACAAAGCAGTCCAGCTGTTTGATTTTTCTTTTAATAGCGAATGTCCATGAACGTAGATGTTGAGAAAGTTTTTTAAAAATCAGCTTCCCAAATTCTTTGTAACAGAATAGTCAAAAAATGGCCGTGTAAAGCTGGGTACTCCTGTCCTTCTCAGCTAATGAAACCCCCCTGTGGCTGCTGGAGCAGTCCGGTTCAAGGTCTGAGGTTTAGTTGCTCTACCTACAGCTGTGTCTGCACCTGAGCTGGGCGCCCTCGGCCTCTCCCATGGCCAGTAGGGAGGGATGATTTTGCTGCCCCTGCAGCTGTGTGGTTGCTGCAGCTACAGAACTGCCTGCAGCTGCTGGTGCTTCCTCAAGCTGCCCACAGAAGGGTGTTTCAGGGAGTCAACTCTGCCCTTCACCCACCAGCTGCAGCTGCCCCAGCCCATCAGCCACCCCTGGCAGCCTGGGCCATCCCAGTCCCCCTCTGTCCTGATTTTTAGCTATGCTCATTTCTGAGTTAATTTCTTCTCAGTAGCTGTTACAGTGCTGTGTTTTGGATTCAGAATCCGAGTGGTGTTGGTAACACACCGATGTTGTTTTTCTGCTAAGTTGTGTTTACCCTAAGTCAAGGACGTTTTTCTGTTGTCTCATGCGCTGCCAGTGGGAAGGGCTGCAGAAGAAACAGGGGAGGCACAGCTGGGACAGGTGACTTGGGCTCACCAGGGATATTTCACATCACAGATTGCCATGCCCATTATATACATGGGGGG
>WBNO01015010.1:259987-340653 GCA_013400575.1 Peucedramus taeniatus
GGGGGGGCCGACCTGGGTTCAGGAAGGGGGGTCTGCCATCAGTCAGAGGGAATGAGCACTTGTATTGTCCATTATGTGTTTTTCCCTTTTTATTATCATTTTAATAATTTTTTACCATAACTACTATATTTTAATAATTTTCAGTTATTAAACTGTTCTTTCTCAACACAAGTTATGATTCTCTTCCTCATTTCCCTGGGGTGGGGAGAAAGAAAAGGGAGGGTGAGTGAGCAGGGGATCTCTGAAAGGGGTGGCTGTCACCTTGTGTCTGCTCAGCTCCCTGCTGGTACTGCCTGAGCTTACCAGGACAAGGAAGGCTGGAGAGTGGATGTGCTTTTAATCTCATTTAATGGCATTTAGCACACAGAAACTTCTGCTCATGCCTGTGGGACCTTGCTTGCCAAGCAGCATTTTGACCACTAATATTCAAGAACGTCTGCATGTGCAGAGTTCAGCATTGAGCAGAGACAGCAGCACATGGGAAGACCAGCAGGGAATTGTTCATCACTGCTGCAAGTCCAGAGTTTAAATTAATCCAAACGTGGGGGCCAGGGAATCAGACCTGAACGCCTCCAAGCCTCCTCTTCTCTTCTGGCAGATGGAAATCCTGCCAACAGCACTTGCATAAAGGCGTTGTGCAGAACAAGCACAGCAGAGCTGGAGAGGTTTTGCTGGTTATTAAGTGATGGATCCAAACGAGGTTCTCCCAAATGCTCTATCATTATCCCAGCCTTGCATGAATTTAGACTAGTCCTGCAGTGCCCTGGGTTACTGCAGAAGGTAGAATATGGGGCTTATAGCAGCATGTTTATCTTGCTGCTTCTGTCTCTACAATGGTTTGTACTGTAAGATCCCATGGCTTAGCTGTAGGCTGAATGATGACCTGCCAAGGGCACCTAAAAACTCCACCTTCATCTTTACCATGTGCTCCCACCAGGCGGGAGCCAGCAGAGCCCTTGAATACATGGCACAGGTCCTGCTGCCAGCACAAGAGAGCATCTTTCATGCTCTAGGTCAGCATCTCTGTGGGTTCATTGTTCCCTTCTCTCATGCCACTTGGATTTTGTGGCAGCTTTTGATGTTACAATTCCAATTGCACCCTAACATGCTAAAACAACTTCAAAATCATGCAGGAAGCACGTAAAAAAGTAGTCCACAAGCTACCTGGCTTCTGGACTCTCCACCGCTTATCTTTTCTTAGTTTACTCTGACATAGCATTTCCATTTTTGAAGTGCTGCTTCCTCACTGTCCTCCTCATTATTTATAACTGGTGGTACTTCACAGAAGGCTGCAAGCAAACCAGTACACCTTGGCATTCCTCAACCTTTCTGGTTGCTCCCTGGTTGAAAACTCCACTGCTTCTTTTTTCTGTTTACTTCTAGCACTCTACACGTTTTTAATGATACCCATAAAAAATTATCCCCTTGCAAAGACCATAAACACCATAAAAAATGAAGTGCTCTGCACATTTTCCATTACTCCTGAGAGAGCTTATTTACCCTGTCCAAAGGCACTCTGCAGATCAATAAATTACCTCCTTACGTGTTCAGGCATTTCATGCTGACTGTGTCCCTCTCGACTGAAGACAAACTGTGAAGCAGCTCACATAAAACCAGAAAAACAAGCAGATCCAAAACTTTCCTGCTAAACTAATCCTGCTGGGGATTCTACTCAAGGTAACCATTTCCCACTGAATGTCACAGTCATTTTTACCTGTGGTAAGGAATTACACCACTGCTCAATCAGGATTGCGTGGCATTCCCCTGCATGGTTTTAGAGGGCCATGTGAGGAGCAATGCAAGGGAGAAGCTTACCTAGACTTGCTGGGTGCTTCAGCTTCAGTTGCTGAAACAGGACACAGATCTCACAGAAGAGCCCAGCTCATGAAAGGCAAGAGCTCTCATCCTACACATCCTTGAACACAAGTCCACAGAGGACTCGAGCAGGACGATGAGGACAGCAGTGTGAGCAGGCCCTGGCTACTGCCTGGGAGCACATCATGTTCCTCAGCAAGACACAAAGGCTGACTTCTGTGTTCCTCTCAGCATCCTCAGATGGCTCCTGCAGCCATCTGCCAGCTGGGTCCTGCTGTAGAGCCCAAGGAGACACAAGTCAGTGGCAGTATTTATGAAAGCACAAACCCGCCTGGAATGCGATCTGCTCTTCAAAACTCTCAGCAGTCCCTCTCCTGGGAATTGGGCACTTAATGCCACAGGACACCGAGAACCAGCCCAAAGTGTAGCTGTAGAGCGATACCTACACAAACAACTCTAAAAAAAAATCAATTGAGCAAAATTGAGTGACTTATGTATAAGAGCTGTTTTACAAACCTCCGAAGGCATTTGACCACTCCCCAAGCCTTTCACTGCTTCCAACTGGACCAATAATGGAATGTTTGCTTCTCACACAGACCTCCTGTGTCATTAGGGTGAACAGAAATGATGCATACACCTGAAGGACATGAGAGAATGTGAAAGCTGAGCTATCAAATCTCACCTTCTGCTTAATTTACAGGTATAATTATGAGGTTGTTCCTGCTCTGTGTTCTTTGCTCTTTCTTGAACATAAAAGCTTTGAGAATATAATTAAACAGTCCCTTCCCTGCTCCCTCCTAAAAAGCATGTTGAAGAAATAACCCTTGCAGTGTGCATTTCAAAAATGGGGGAACAGAGACACATACACATTTAGTAATCTTTCCCAAACCACAGAGGAACCCAGTGGCAAAGCCAGCAATAAAAACATGCTTTGAAAAAATACATCAGACTTATACCACCTAAATCACAGTGTGTTCAGTCAATATCGTGTGGTACAAATTAAAATAATACTTTTATTGATATGCTTAATCAGAACATAGGTATCAGCATAAAAACCAAACAAAAGAGAAAACAGTTCCTTGCTGTACCTAACAGACATTTCATTTTTTTTCCTCAGTGATCACATGGAGGGGACTGTCATCTTCCCACTGACTTTATGGATTTTTAACTGCATTGGTTTGTTCCCAGGGAGTCTAAGGATTGTGATGAGCACCATGGTTGTGGCTGTTTTTCCTAAAGCCTGATACCAGGAGAAGCATCATGTCCATTCCACACAAACACTGCACAAAGGATTGTGCACATTTGCAGGCTTCCAGATGAAGCCCTGACAGATCCCAGGAGAACCGAGGGTATTAACCTGGTTACACTGGAATGCAAACCCACAAAGTTATGGGTTCCTCTAAGATACATTTTCCATCAAAGTTATTGAGACTTGGAAAAGCCACAAAGCTACCAAGAAAAAGTAAGAGGAGAACTCAAAAGATTTCTAATAAAGATAAATCTAATACAAGTTTATTCTATAAACTTTTCCTGTCAAAAGACAAAGCATATATAGAAACATACAAGAAATATTCCTTGGGGAAAAAAGCTACAGAAAATTACAAAGTATTAGCTGTTTTAATTTCTCTTTATCATTGCAGAATTGCACTGTGTTCAGTCCTGTCTGTAAACACCACAGTTCCCTCAGTGCAATCACTATTACATCATAAATATTTTTGTTAATCACTCTTTTCTTCTCCTTGGTAATGTCTGTATTCCGGCTTCAGCTCCCATGTGTTTTTGTGGGTCCCCTTCACATTGTAGATGCCTATTTCTCTCAAAATTTCTTTCAAGTATATCTGAAAGGAAACAGAAGTTCAAATTAAACAGGCAGGCAATTGCTACAGTTCCTGCACACCTGCTCAATTGCATGGACTCAGTTCCTAAGGGGCAGGGAGCCCAGCTGGCTGATGGGCAGTAACTGGTGTGGGAAGGACTCTGGGATAGACTTCGACCCTCAGGCACCAGCAGGAATTAGCACAAGCCCCAGGGATGCAGCAGTCCGCACCCGAGCCCCAGGGGTGATGGCTCCCAGGCAGTCCCTCTGAGAGGCAAGTACTCCAGGGGCTGCTGAAATGAAGTTACCAGCATGTCTTGGGAACTATTATGTCACACATCTTCCTCCTGCTGGAATTCCTCCAATTGAGCTAAAAGCTCTTGACCTTTCTTCCTGCTTGGGCTGGGATTATCTTGAAAATCCTTGCCTTATTCAGACTTTGTCAAAGCCTCAAGCTGTTGGTTTTCATGCCATTTTGCAAAGCTTTAAGCATTTTATTATGGCCTCATTTTTAGAGGAGAGCTGAGTGTGTCAGAGAATTTTCTAATAGCTTAAAATATTAAGGCTTGGAAGAGAAAGAAAAAAAACAGAGAAAGCAGAGCTATTATGCCAGTAGTATAATAATCTTTGACAAAACACAACTCAGTGATATTGCCCTCCTTCACTCTTTATAATAAACACCAGTAATTTTCTTAAGAGTCACAAGAGCCTGCTTGTTTGTTTAATTATTAATTGGGACTGAGATGAGTGGATTGTCATGGCAACTACAGACCACAGTTTAAGAATCCCCACATTAAATTCATAATTGCTTGAGTTTGAGCAATTTAATCCTGTTGGAGTGCTTATACCGAACTGGAGTTGATGGAATGCTTGTATTTTCTTCCACTACGCGCAAATACCAACATACTCCAAGCCATTAAAACCAACAAATACATGTTGAAGACACAGGAAAATAAGAAAAGCTGATTGTCTAAGTGTTCCTTACACTCTTTCCCCCTTTGCTAAATGGGAAAGCTAGGAAATACATGAACAAAAAATACATTCTCAGTCAGTAAGGGTCTTTTAGTACAAGTTATCCTTACTCTCCCTCTCCAGGTACACATCAAAAGTATGCAAAGCAGCCCAACACGTAAGAAAGGTGACTGTCAGGGATGTGCATATGAACCAGCTTCTTAGGGTCTTCTAGGGTGTCTCCTTTGAGCAGAGCAGCTGGGCACAGGAGCAGGGATTTCACTGTGCATGGATGGCTCCTCAGCCTTTCGGGGGTGCCGGATGCAAACCCCAGCAGGTGGCAGCAGGAGATCACTGACGTCCCCTCGCACACCTCGTCTGTTGCAGAGATGCCGTCATTATTCCCCTCAGGCACCCGGGACACGCTCACTACGGCAGCGATGCACCACACACGGTGTAAAAGGTGCTGGGAGCAGGTGAAACAGCCATTTCTGCATGGGTGTGTGCAGATGTGCACATCTGCATACCCACTGCCTGCTTTGCAATCCCTGCACACAAGGCGGTGTCACCGACAGACACTTCAAAGCATGGCAGAGTGGGTGGGAGAAACACCTGGCTGCAAGGTTTAATTCTGCTCTAGGTCACATGGACAGAGAACTGGGAAAAATCACCCATAATTGTACTCACTGCCATGAGGTACATTGATGTGCAGTTCCTGAGCTGGCAGATCTAGTCTGTCTGGGAAGCTGGGTCACAAGGTGTGATGCTGCTGCTGGGCTCAGGCAGAGTGAAACTACTATGACTGAACTTTCCACCCAAACCCACCCACCCAGAAACACAAAGGCTATTTTTAATTTCAACTGCTTTTCAGACCTAATTACCCAGAAAGTTCTGCTTCTCTCAGGGCAAAACTTCCAAGAGTGTAACAAAATGGAACAAAACCAACCCAAACTGAATAGCAAGGTAAGGTCTGTGACACAGATAACAGCACTTGAAGCTGGAACTGTGAACTGCAGCATCTGAGGATTTGCCACATATTCCCCATCTCTGCTGCAGGGGGTAACCGGCAGGAGAGGTGTTAGGGAGGGCAGCCGAGAGCATTAACCCCAAAACATCAGTGTGTGCACACAGACAACACTGAACTGCTGGAGTTTTTAGACAATTATGAAACATGGATAATCCCACTGTGCTGTATTGTACCTGAGAGCAAGTCGCTTGAAGAGATGAGTTCAGGATACGCTATAATTCTTCCTTCAGGATCAATTCTCCTTCTAGAAACCAGGACTCCCCACCTGGGTCTGCATTGCACCAGGCTGGCCTATGCATCTTGAAGCATAGTGTTCTGATACTGTACCATGGAGAGAAACCCCACACTACTCCCAGTGATGCCAAATACTGAATTTTAGAGCCTGGTGATTGCTAATTGAGGGGCCACAATTTTTTCTCTGAAAGGGATCCAGTGTGTTTATGTACATATACTTCTAGCCCAGAAGCTCATCTGTAGGTGATCTGTTCATACATTTAAAGATCTGTTATTTATATTTAAACTGTTCTATTTAAACATCTGTTCATATATCATCCTCTGCTCTGTTCTACCTTTCCTCATTATTTTTTCCATATAAATGAATAAATGGATATCCCATATCACGGAATTATGGGATAAAAAATTCTGAGGAGTTAACTTACAAGCTCTAAAAATTCTTCTGAAACTTTGAGGGGAAAACAAACTCCATTGTATTTAAGAAAACCGTTACTTAAAGCTAAAATAGAAGAAAAAATCCAAACAATCTACCTAATTTTTTAAAAATACAGTTCTTAGACCACTGGCTCCATCCTGCTTCCATTCTTCTCAAATATTTGATTCCTCACAGAGAGTATTTTGTTCTCAGCCATGAAGCCCAAGTCTGGAATTACTGCAATATTTCCAGGGAGTATTCAGTACTTGCATCTGGGTAGGTGGCAAAAGATTTGCCTACTACTGGAAATTGTTACTTTGCATTAGAATGAAAAACAAATAAATCCAGGTTTCCCTAATAGAGCAGTAATTTACAATCAGAAAATACTTGTTTTGTGATTTCATGACACAAGTAAAGATGGCAGCAACTTCTTGTGTAACATGCAACATATTATGTAGCAAGGGTTTAATTTACTATTTACATTTACCATTACATAAGAAAAGTACCTTTATAAATTTGTAACTTCAAGTTCTCCAGTGGCTTAAGTGGGAGTCGTGGGTGACTACTGCAAGCTGATGTCATGGTAGATGAGATAAATCTGTCCAGACTTGCATTCAAAGCTATCGAGATAGTGACTGCCACACTTCTCTTACCAAAAAAAAAAAACCACTTAATATTTTCTTGCCACTTCCTCCATATCTTCCTCCTATTCCTTCCTCCTTCTTAGCTCCCATGACCCACACACCTTCTCTGCTGCAGAGATACGGAGCTGACTCATGAGATAAATGAATGAAGACACGGATATGTTACTCAACTTTCAAGTTTCTTTCAAGGCATTAGAACACAGTGAACCTACATGGATTTTAGTTGGGTAACATCTTTGTGCAGCTTCTAACCAAACAGATTGTTCACTTTTACAAAGGTTTTGACAGAGATACACTTCATTCTAAATGAGAAGTGTGCAAAACTAGTAAGCATCTTCATTTTTTACAGAGTATTTTTTCCGTAATCCAGGTGTTACTGTTCTTTCTTCTGCCTTAGCTCTAACAGCCTGTGACACTGCTGCTCCATTTAGACTCAAACATAATTAAGTCCCTTTAAGTCTTTTGAAATCTGCAGCTGGGTTGAGGATAGATATTGAAATTGACAGTGAAAAACATCAAAAACACCAAAGGTCCTCTGCATGTCACTATCACCCTCCCACTCTCGCCTGGTCTGCTCAAGGAAAGCTTGAACACGGAAAGAAGGGAAAGAACTGGAAAGTTATGGTTCATACATGAAGAGGCTGACAGACACTGCAAGACAACAAAAACATCATAGATGTTTAGACATCTAGATGACCATAGACACGTAGATGTCTTGGTGATTTTTTTGTCTGTGTATCAAAATACTGTTTAAAAGAAAACCTCAAATAAATCCTAAATATCAACCACCTGAACTCTTAACCTAAAAATTACCATATTTGTAAAGGAAATCCAGTGCTTTTGGAGGCATTGATGCCTGAGCTCCTAACATAGATAATCTCTGCATTTAATACAAATTCCATGAAATACAGAAAAAGAGCAACCCCTGTTGCTGTGCCAAAACAAAGTTCAGATGCTGAGAGAAGGGCTGACCATAGACTAACACAAGCTCGCTACTGCCAAGAGAACTAGGCTTCAGTGAGGACAGGAGTAGCAGGCCAGACATGACAGCATTACAGAATTTGGTTTCTAAGGCATATAATACATATTAAAGTATTTTTTAGATATGTAAAATACACACAGTAGTAACTACTGAAAATGGTTGTATTTACAAGAGTTGCAGTACGTACCACTGGCTGTTTGGTTATGTCCACGAGGTCTTTAATGTTGTAATACTGATGTTTTTCAAAGGCAGAAAAAAGCATGTCCAATACTTGTTGTTTATCAGCTCGAGCTCTTTTTCCATCTTCTTTCTTCTTCTTCTCATATTCAATCTGTTACAAAACATATTTTAAATACATTCATATGTAATGCTGTGTAATTCTCAGTGCTGAACATTAGGCTACAAAAAACCTCTTATATTTAATAAAACACTGTTCAATGACTCAGTGCTTTTCACCTGGAAAGTTTTCTTTTGAGCATTCAAACATTCTTTTATGAACATAAACGAAGCATTTTGTCCTCAGCACAATAAGCTTCTCAGATGTATCTGCTTTAACCAGAAAAAAAAAAAAAAAGCAGAAACAAAGCCTGCAGGTGCCCAAACCTGGGAAAAAACCTAATAATAATACAGGAATCCAAACTGAGATAGTATTCTCACTCCACCTCTGCTGGTACCAGCTTCTGAGGTACAATGACAAATGTCAAACAACCTCCAAACTGCCATGCTCAGGAAAATCCACAGACTAACCATCATAACAAACACCTGCCTGAAGGATTTTCCCAATGGCCCTTGGACACTGCCTCATTTTCTCCAAAAACAGCACTCAAGGCATCAACTCCATCAATATACAACCAATCTTCAAAGACACACTTTGAGGATCTGGATCAGAGTAGCACACACATGAAGTTGCACTAGTCCCAAAAAACCAAGCCTTCTAAGAGCAGGCAGAGGCCCCTTGTTGCCACACATCATCCTACTTCAAACTGTACCTTAAAAATCACTTAACCATTATAATCTGCACCAGATGACTATATATTTTCACAGAAACTTTTATCACCTCCAAAAATACTTCCTCTGATTCATCATCAGAAGCACAGACCAGCACACCCCAAACAAACCCCAGCCACCAGAGAGCATCAATCGCGACACCTGCCAGCACATCACCCCATCCACCCCCAATACCACCCTCGAACAGAAAACCAGCCAGCTCCTTGGAACCAACAAAAGTGATCCAGAAGGTAGTGTAAGTCATGTAAGTCATAATCATCAAGTGCTTTCAGGCAAACTGTGTGGGCGAATCCATAGCGGCACAATGTACAGCAGAAAAGATGCATGTGATCAGTAAGGGGCACATGCCTGACTGTAAATGGGATAATTGTGTATGGGAGTCCTTCTGCTTCTGGTGGCTCAAAGATGACTCTCAAAAGGAAGACCTTCAGATGAAAAGCCTAGAAATTAAAATGCACAGATCTACTGGATACTAAAGATCTTCTTTTTAAGAAGAAAGATTGGTTTTATGGCACAATTCATTTTTTCCTACATATCCTTGCGAGCCAACTCCCTCCTACTCTCAGAGTGAAAATAGCCTGTTCTTGGTAGCTGTTCCAAAGTGGCTAAAGACTATTGCCACCTTTGCTGTGGCTCCCAGGTCTCCAGCCAGCCAGCTAACTTCTTCACATTCTGAAATGGATGTACATCATTAAAACTGGATGCAGAGCAATTGTTCCCACCCAACCTGTAGCGTGAAGTCTCTTCTGCTTTAAACCTAAAATAGGTGCGTGCAACTAAATACTTGCCTGCTTTTCTAACTGCATGCAGTGTTATAAAAGCTACAATCTCACCAACAAACCCATCATACAATTGATTTTTATCCAGTAACACAGTTTAGTGTAATTATTTAACTCTTTAGCCACTGCATTTAAAGAAGAATAAATTTTCAGAACAGTAATAGCTTTGCAACATAGCAAACTGTAACATCAAGCAAACCAGCTTGACAGAACATCATCTTGGTTGCCATGATCCACAGAAGAACTGCTGCACCAGACATGACATGAGAAACATAAACCTATGACACTGGCCTTCCTTTAAACAATAGCATATCAAAACATTTGCTTCTTCTGCAAGTCCCACAGACAATTATTTTTAAAATTCCATGTGAATATTCTAATATTCTTAATTCATTATTGTATAAAATCAACTCACATACAAAACTGTGTATCAAACCCTCCCTTTATTGAAAAGTTTTTAGCTGCTGGTGTGCCAGTTGCCCACTCTCTAATTAGCAATAGTCTTGCATTTTCCTCTAACTTCAGCAACAGTTTCCACTGTTGTCTAATAGAAAAGCACATTGAGAAGTGCTAAAAAAAAAAGAGCCTGGTGTATTCTGTTGCTGATTTTTTCTTTTTGGCCTTGTGAATACACTGCTCACAACAAGTTACAATGCAGTCTTTCACTTTTTTCCTTCCTGTTTTCTTTGCAAACAGGATATTCTATGTAGTAGGATTAAAACACTTTTTAATAGTCATGTAATAGAATGCTACCTACACTGTAAACTAATTAGATGTCTTTAAAGTTGTGTGTTTTTTTAATTTAAAAAACATTCAAACACTATTTGATTATAAGGAAGGACCATTTTAGAACAAACTGTTTAGCATAGAAGTTGTGAGTTTATCCCCAGAAGACTTTATACTGAAATCAATTTCTCTTTGTTTACCTTCCCAGGATGTTGCTAAGCTTGCTGAAAAGCTGCCAAAATTATCTTCTTGAAAGTACCATTAATACTGAAGCTGATGTAACTGCTTTGATAGACAGTGAATATAAAAGTGATAGAGAAGTTAGAATAAATCCGAAGCTTCATTTAAAGATGCTTTAAAATAATCCTAAAGGTTTCCTTGTCTCCTGGAGTACGGGTGCCAACCTCTACAGTAGAGGACTTAGAGAAGACAGGACCACAAAGAATACACTAAAAGACGCCACTAAAGGGGTAACCAGAACCACTGAAGAACCTTTCTGCTGTATTATGAAAAATAATTAAGTCACAGAAAAGTTCCAGCTTCAAGAATATTAACCTTGCAACTTTGTAAACACATTTAATATTTATACATATAATGGAGGTCTTTTCCCCAGAGAAGAAAAACTAATTTACAATCTTAGCATATATTGTAATGGAATTGCAATTTCTTCAAATAAAAATTTGGGCTTAATATAATTTCTTGCAAAAATAACCTAATCACTTTCCCAGTCCTTGAATTCAAAAAAGCTATTGCTATTCCCCATTCACATGTAATTTATTTCCCTCCTCCTTCCTGCTGTACGTTCATTTATAGGTACATGGAGCAGCCACACTTAAGTCCCATTTTATATTCTTTCCTTCAAGAAATGTTAACCCTTTCTGTCTTACTTAGTAGATACTCATTCTTCCACCAGAAACTGCCCAGATGATGACTGTATTAGCATATATGACAGTTTGTACATTTTTATTTCTTTCTTGTGAAAGTCTTGACTCAAAAACAGCACCCATATGATTACATGCAATGCAGCAGGTTCTAAGAAAGTAGCTGCTGCTTAAAAACTGCAGAAAAATTCAGTCAAGAGGTTTTAGAAATTCATGGACTTTTTCTCCCAGTTACATACCCTTTCAGCCATCTAACCTGAATCTTAATAAAAGACTTATTGAAAAGAAAGATTTTGTAAAAAGTAGTCATGCCTCGGCCTTTAGAGTCAAGGCAAGGTCAAGGTGATTTAAGTACAAGTATGTCTTACAAGATTTTTTCTATCAGAACACCTTTAAGGTAGACATGAAAACTAAACACACTGCTGATGGATTTCCATGACCATGGATAGCTAGGTAATCAATAAAAATATAACAATAAGGACATAAGAGCACCATCACTTTTAACAGGCCTGGTTATGTCCTGGTTATACCCCCTCAAACACAAGATTTAAATTACTGTAATGATATGATGACCTACAGTTTGCAGCTGGAATAAAGATAAAAAGATTATCTCCAGGTTGAAGTCATACTGCCGTAATTATGCTGGTGTCAAGGAAATGGAACAGCATCCCACTAAAAAGAGAAGCCGTACCCCACCAAAGCTTATTCCAGAATTAAAGAAGGAGAACACCAGTAGCATCACAAAACAATATACTGATGTAAATCTGCATCTGCGCAGTAGGACACATCAGTGTGACTGTTTTGGGTAAATGGCATTCCCTCAGCAGCAATAGTTATATTGGTATGATCATCCATGTACAGAGCAGACTTTGAACAGTAACTACTACAAAACAGACCCATGAGAGAGAAATTATTATTTCTGGTTCTGTGGCAATAGACTGACTTTCATAATAATGCTTAAATATCATCCAGTATATTGTCACTTGTTTTATGTAAATAAAATCTTAATAAAAAGTGTAAAAGTTTAAATGACTAACACAGTGATTCATTTTCAGTATGACTTAATGCTCCTCACATTCAACATACTCAAAGGGTATCTTTAAGGAAAAGGACATTACGGTTTATATGTACATCAACCAATCTGGAACAGCAGTGTGGGTGTAATATTGACAAAGCCAATGATGCCAATAACATGTACTGTGAAGGTAGGAAACTGAGAAAAATTATCAGCTGTTACTCTTTTCTACTTGTTGCCAATTCCTCCAAAGGACTGGAAACTAATGATTCTTTTCAAGTCCTTTACTCTCCTGCAGATGATAAGTTATTTGGCTCAAAAGAGCGTTTCCACATCTCATAGCACAAGGCCAGAACTGCCTTTCATCCACAAATGTCAAAATTACATTAAAAAAAAAAAAAAGATTAGAGGAAGAATGTAATAAAGCCACTAAAAAGGGTTGGGTGAAGGTGGTCTGCCCTCCATCAGATAAAACAAGACAGTTACAGCTGGCAGACCTTAGCCTCAAGGGTGATACTGGTCCTGAGACAGAAAGAAGATCCCCAGAAGACAAAATCAAGAAGAAACCAGATGACATAGAGCATTGCCAAAGTCAGCGGCCAACTGTGAGCAGAAGAGCTGCTGGACAGCAGCAGAGCAGTCCAAATTCCTCCTGAAGAAAAGAAGAGAAAATACTAAAAACCACTTACATTATACTGATGATTAGCCACTGGTTTGTAGTTCGTGGTTACAGCTTTGTCCAGCTGCTGTGATAACCTTACAGGTTTAGAAGATTCTTCTATCTGTAATCTACAAAAAAGAAAACAAGAATAAAAAGTTCAGACAAGCACACACTCATAGTGAATTCTAAAAAATCAGCAATTATGAACCAGCCATTATCAAGGGTCAGTTGCAAACAATCCATAAGGCAAAACAGATGAACTCTTCTGGACTAAGATCTTCCTACTCTATTTTTGCTTAAGGACACTGAACTATTAGGGTGTTATATGCTACAGAACATACTGAAATGCTGAAAATCAAACAACTGAAGAGAATATACTAAAACCAAAGTTTGAACAGAAATTTCACTGCAAAAGCCTAATGCTCAGATTGAAAAAAAATCCCTTGCTCTTAGAAGAAATCAAACCCAACCTGAATGAATGCAAAATCTCACAGCTTACTCAGCTGATGGATGAAAAAGCTTTTCATCCACCTCTGCTAACCCATAACCTTCTCTTCGATATTGAAATGTAAAAACATAAATTTCTGTGACCTTTCTTTTGGAATTACACTACAGTAAGAGAGTGCAAATAATGGTTTTAAGGCCATTATAAAGACAGAAAAATCGACCCAGCTTCAAATCAATGTGCAATCAAGTCTCTATCTATCACACAGATAACAACAGGTGACCTTCAATTACTTTTTGGGAAAGACTCTCAGAAGGTCAGAGGTTGAGGACATCTTGTCCTATCTTGTCCCTATGTAATTTAAAGCTTCTGTATGTTGATGTAGAGGGAGTGTTCCATTTAATTCAGATTTAGCACTGAGGAATTTCTACTTGAAATGAAGAGGCAAGAAACCAAGCTCTAGAGAAGCACAAGACAATGGCCTTTCAGACACAATGGCTTTATGGCACATCTGATTAACATGTTAACTATCAGTGAAGCGGTTTTGTTTCAAAAGGTGTATCTTGTAGGCAAAAGAGTCAATTTTCACTAACACAGTATAACACAGCCCAATAAATGCACAGTGATGCTTGGTTCTTTCCAAACAAAATTTAATATGGTGACATTAATGCAAATAATAACGACATGTTTGCTAGTGTAAAACTTAAAAATTATAAAACTGACAGTTCTTTAAAAACAACTGTAAATGTTTGAGATCACTTATTTATTTTTGTAAAGATATCATTTACACCCAAAAAGATAAAATTTAAATTCAGTGTGTTTCTGATTTAACACCTGAACAACCTAAATAAATTACATTTGGAGGAAGTATTAAATTAAGAAATAAATTCTCTAGTTGAAGCAACTTGAAAATCATCCCCCATAGCTGGTACTGCTGGACAGTAGGTGGGGCAGTTTTTCCTCATACATAGATAAACCTGCTTCCTCTTGAATCTTTGCAGACTTGTCATTTTTTCTGTAGTTTTAACTACTGTTAAGCAACCATTGCCTCATATTTTACATTTTTATTATATAAAAATCATAAAATATATCATGAGGCAATGGTTGCTTAACAGTAGTTAAAACTACAGAAAAAATGACAAGTCTGCAAAAGGAAGAAGGAAAATCAATTGGAAGGTAAATGAACAGTGGACATTTTTTGCTTATCACAAGAGTTTATCTTTTGGCCTTTAATCCAAGTAAATTATTTTAAAGATTTTCTTGATCTGATTATCAAAGGTCTTCTAAACTCATGTTTCACAAAGAGGCATAGGCCAAAACTAAATCACTATATTTTCTACAAATCTATTTTTTTCTCTACTTCTCCATTGCTTAATATTTATCTTTTTGGTCTCAACGACTTTTTAAATTTTTAAATAGTTTGGGTTTAATTTTTACACAGTTTGGCTTTAATTCTTTAATTTTTTTTCCAGTTCATCGTGTTTCCTATTGGCTTGATCTGGGGAGTTTTCCAGTCCTCCCTCTCCTGTACTGTAGCTATTTTTCATCTCACTTCTCCCCCCATTTTTCCTTTTCATAAAGGAGATTTCCTGCTCAACCCATTTACTGATACTGCTCCTGTTCATGAGACAGGGGCTCCTTGAGATAAACTGGGAGTTCTTGTCACCCTCTTCCCCTCCAAGGCCACTGCACCAACTTCATGTGCACCAGATTAAGTTATTTGATTTGCAATGTTGCTCCAGAGTCCTTCTCCTAATGGCTACAGCACAGGGTCCTAACAATACTTAAATACATCAGATGGTGTCACGTTGTCAGGGAGCGCCAGGCATTCAACAGTGGCGTATCTTCGTGATTAATCCTCCTTGCACTGGGCTTTATATTCATTACTCTTTACAATTTAAATTTACAATATCCTCCATTTCTTCAGGTACACAGCCAAAGAACTCTTCAATGATGAACTGTCAACCATGGACTTTAGACACCATTCATGTTCAAGGCCTCTTCCTGATCTGGCATTTTAAAATTACAATAGAGGAAATTTCAAACCCCATTCAGTGCAGCTTCCTTAAATTAATTCTTGCTAGTGTACAAAAGTACACTAGCAATTTATTTCTTAACATTTCTCACTCACCATGGTGGATATGCACTCTTTTATGTTAACCTCCCAATTTCCAAACCAGTAGAAAACCAAATGTGTAAGAGAGCTAATACACTTCTCAGAGGCTTCCCTGCAAAGGCTGATGGAAGTGAAGGCACATTCAACAAGTAAAGTTCTCCAGCACATAATCTTGAAAACAAAAACTTACTGCCCGCTTAGGAAACAGAATGAAAGCCAATCAAGCGAAAATGGAGAGGGATCATCTAAGTATGTTTGTGAAATGGCAGAAGACTTCAGAAAGATCTATATATAGCAAGTAACAAATACATCAGCTACAAATGTATGTCTCTGAAATTTCAGAGATATCTGTGTTGTACTTCCATATTTCTTGCCAAAGGTTTCCAAATTACAACCACAGATCTCACAGATCTCAGATGGTATTTAGAAAACTGGCTTACAGTAAAATGTTAACCTTTTTTTTTGTTTCTACTGCTGTAGTGAGAGCTAAAAATACACTACATTCCTGATACTACTTTTTAATGCAAACAATTACAGCAGCAGCCACATGCCAATATGGAAATTTATATGGGAAGCGTGGTGACTCATGAGGCAAACCTTTTTATTAATAGCTTTTATTCTACACATGCACCTTGCTCTTCTCCCTAATGGCTGCCCTTCCCATTTATTTTTTTGCAGCTTTCATGATTTCACAGAGCCTCAGGTTACCTTCCTTCCACTGGGCTTCCAGGTGGAATATTGTCACACAATCCTATGTGGAATAACAGGTGATGCACATCTGGAATTGGTCTCACAAAAATGCAAGAATAAAGGGACTGTCAAACATGGTATAAACACCAAATTAGCAAATGGTTCACGTGGGGATGAAGCACTGAAATTTGCTTAGTGCATTACAAAGGTTTTAAAGACAAACAGCCCATAATCATTTTGTCCAGATGATTTGTTGATACAGACACTATCTGCACAGAAAATACAGCATGGCTGTTTGGGTTTATTTCAAAATCATGCTGCAATTCTGTTATATTCAGATAGTATGTCTGGGGGAATATAATTGACTTTTTAAATTTGTATAGATGTTGTCTGAAAAAATTTGATGAAATACATAAATTTATATGTTCCAGTAATTATACACTCAAAAATACATAACAAAAGCTATAAACTGGGAACTATACCGACCTTTTAGATAGATGTTTTGACATGTTACAGATATAATTACTTTAAAGTGTCCATTTCTTAAACAGAATTTAAAAAGGAGTATTAACCAAGAATATCAGACAGTGCTTTATGCAGAATTTTCTCAGATTGGACCTGCTCAATCTTAAACTAAACTGCTGGTAGGAATAAAGAAAAAAATCAGTAGATATTCTGAGTCACTGGTGACACTCATTTAAAGGAGCAGTGGCTTTTTACCTATTACTCTTTATTATACTTTGCAGGAGTTAAAAGGCTTAGTTATGGCTCTGAACAATACACAAATCTCCCAAGAAATTTAATTTTACACTGAACTCTTGTTAAAATAGTTAGAGCCATATTTCATGCTAATATCTGGCCTAAAAAAAAAAGAGAAAATGCAGATATTTCTTCCCCAAAACTGCCAATGAATTAGCAACAGAGCAGCCACCAGCCTGCACACTGTGGTTTTCTCTTCCGCCCCCAAGATCAAATATAGATCCTTCACCTTGAAATACAGCAAGTAACCAGCACAGCATCAAATTCATCATGGTCATTTCCCAGCAAAACACATTTCATACCGCAGCTTTGATTTGACATTGTGCTTACAGTTGAATAAGGGAGAAAAACATTCAAACAGACTGGAAATAATTCCATAGGACTTGGCAACATGTAGCAATCTCATACAAGAAGACAGATGAAGGCAGTATGTACATTCCTAGGAAGAGATATTCATTGTTTTTTAAATACATGTAATTTTCAGTAACAAAAAATAAACCGAAGACCTTTAGAACTGATAATCTACTGTGATTAATCTTTTGTCACAAAACAAATGTTTCAAAGATTTGAAGCAGGTATTAATCAGAAACACTGCTAGGGCTTGAATTCTTTGCATTTCTAAAGAAATTATTTTACAGGTAAGAGAGGAAAGTTTATGTACCTTTTTGTGTCTGGCTATATGCACACAGGGGCACCAGTAAGTAAGGAGTCAGCCTTACTGATGCAAAAAAGGAAAAGTTGTGTTTCTTCTCTCTCTGCAGTAACACCCAGCAGAGACGCACTGGAAGAGAGTAGACCCACTGCCTAAAGCCTTGGAGAGGAAGAAACACAAATTCTCCATCTTTGCACAGTTTTGTAGCTTTTCTCTGACTGCTCACACAACTTCCCAGTCCAATACCAGGGAACTAAAACCCAAGGACGGTCTCATCATCTCTTACTCGGTAATTTTGTACTAGCACCAGGCATTGACAGCTGCATTACATGAAGTTTCATGATACCTGGTATGACCCATGAAGCTTTTTCTTTGCTTCCTTACTTTGCTAAGCATCCCAAACATGACAGAAGTAGGTACATCCTGAAAAATCTCACCCAAAACAAACTAATAAAATATATGTAACAATATAGCCTCACACCTACTCCTCTTTTGTTCATTTGGACTTCCTCACCTTGCTGAGGTTCAGGTAGCATCTCTTTTGACTTTCCTTCCAAGCAAGAATAGCAGTAATGTTAGAAGCAAGCAGATGATCAACAAGAGATGAACATTCTTGTAAAATACTGAAACTTCAAAAGTTTCTCTAGTTCTGTGAGAACTAAGGGACTTCAGCACCCTGTGGTGCACAAACTGCTAAAACAACCCCATGGCAGTGTTCACGCACAAACAACATAGGAAATTACTAGAATGGCCACACCAGTAAAAACATGCACTATCTGATATTAAAAATGACAATCTGTCGCTACACCAAACAATCTGTCATATATTCTCAAAGATAAGAACAACATGCAAATTCTGCACGTTGTGTTTCATTGCAAGGAGCCCTACTGTCTCACGTTCCATGGAGGCGGATGACAGCCTCCATCTCATGGATGAATCCGCTGTTCTTCAGACACTCAGTGTTACTCCAGTGCAGTCAAAGCAAAAGGAGTCTGTCCCCATTTATGAAGACTAGACAGGCAGACAGAAAAGAGCATGAGCTGAATGAAAATGCCATTAAGAAGTGCACTTGCCTGCGTTAAATAACGAAATGTTTTAGATTATTAATACAGGATATGATTTATAACTAATTTTCAGTCCTGAAACCCTGGCATTTCAAGGAAAGTGCTGTAATTATTATGCGTTCAGATACTGGATTTTTCTGAAGTCGACATCTTCAACTATATATGTTGAAGGATAAGCAATGAATCATACGAATATATGACAATTTCATGTCTAATTCTCAGACAGCCACCACAGCCACAACTGAAGACTCCAATTCTGCATATCGTATCTTCCACCAGTACAGAATAGCAGATAATATAAATGGCAATTCAACAATAAATAACAATTTCTAATACATTTTATTTTCTGGATTAACAAAAAGTGAATAATTGATTAAAACCAATCCAAGTTT
This sequence comes from Peucedramus taeniatus, assembly GCA_013400575.1. Lineage (NCBI taxonomy): Eukaryota > Metazoa > Chordata > Aves > Passeriformes > Fringillidae > Peucedramus > Peucedramus taeniatus. The sequence goes on from WBNO01015010.1 coordinate 279,060, forward strand.
TCCTCTCAGAGTTTAGTATTGCAAATGACTAAAACCTTCTCAGCTAAGCTTGTGTGAACAAATAATGTAAAGATAAAATAAAACCTATTTTAGCATTAGGAGTGATATAATTGAATAATTTTCTCCATTTGTTTGATGCACGACTTTAAACATGTTAAGTGATGCACTAATGCAATTAGCATGAAAAAAATTGTAACATCTGCTTGACATCACAGATATTTTTAATCAAGCTCATGTGTGTCTACAGATACTTCCACTGGAAACATTCTGAAACTGATGAAGTCAGGCTCTGGCATTGCCTAGTCCACACTGGGGACAAGGTGGAAGAGTTTTATCTGAGACTAAGTTCAAAAAGGAGTCATACCTCAGAGGTATCTTCTATGACTATATTCTACCTTCTATATTAAATGAGGTTATCCATTAGCGTGGCTGACAAAGTTTGTTTCTTGCCCCTGCCTCCATTAGGTTTGTCTGTCTGGGTCTTGGTCTCTGTTTTGTTTGTTGCCTCCCCCTTTCACTCAGCACCCACCCCCTTTTCCAGTGAAAAGGGTCCATGACCAGATATCCTTAAGGGCAGAGATTCCCATTCACCCTCATGAAGCAAGGCAGCCTCTGCAACCTCCTTGTCCTTTCAGGAGGTCTTAGGCCAGGACTTGGGTCACAGCATCACCCCCTTGACCCCCAGGTGAAAAGGCCCTTTCAGCACTGTTTAAGCTGTTAATTGATAGAAAGTCATACAACCAACAGAATCACAGAACGATTTCAGTTGGAAAAGGTAATTAATTTCAACCATTAACCCAACACTGCCAAATCCACCATTAAACCATGTCCCAAAGTGTCCCTACAGGCCTTTTAAATGTCTCCAGGGATGGTGACTGAATCACTACCCTTGGCAGCCTGTTCCAATGCTTGACATCCACTTCAGTGAAAAAATGCTTCCTAAAATCCAATCTAAGCCTCCCCCAGTATAGCTTGAGGTTGTTTCCTCTTGTCCTACCATTTATTGCAAAGAAACGAACACTTCATTACAATTCATGTACTCTGGAAGAGCAGAGAACTTTGCAGCTTTGCAGTTGTAGAAAATGTCAGGATTTTGCAATCCTTTCTAACCTATGGTCATCATAGACAATCAATTAGTGTCCAAAAGGAAAAGAACTCTCTCTTACTGGTTTCTGCCACACTTCCAACATTTTCTTATTAATACACATACCATGAACATCTCTGTTCTGCCCAGTTTCTTGCCCAACACAGGTGACAAAATCAAGTTCAAGAACAAGCAAAAGCAGCGCTGAAGGGGAAGTCCTTCCCTGAGGACTAAGTCAGGGTAAAAGTGCATCCATGCACGCTCAGTTACATGCTGTAGCTCCATATGGGACACTTCATCTTAGTTTCCATGTGGATTAAAACACAGCAGATTTTTATACCACGGTGCTTATACATCTGGCTTATTCCAGTGACAGAAAGGTCTAAAACTAGGATGAAGTAAAACCTGGATGTCCATTTGTGTTGTTCAGAGCATGTAAGGGTACCTTGACCACAGGCATGAGACAAGGTTTGAGACTGGCAGAGTGGTAAGGTACACCAAACAAAAAATTAGGCAACATGCCAGGAGAAATGGGAATGCAGGTGAGATTTTGGGGAGAGAGCTATGAAGAACCATGCAAATGTACATGACACACATAATTCCCACATGGTAAAAGAGAGGGAGGCAACACAGAGGCTGCAAGAGAAGGATAACACAATAGGAATGGCTGAATAGTCAGGAGTGTGATGCACATACTCCTGAAAAACAGCAAGAAAGGGGAAAAAGTAGGTTGAAAAGCTTTTGGGTTTGTTCAGCTATGACACCCAGGTGATGATCCACAGGCCTCTGCCTCTGAGCCAACCCTTTGACACTGGACACTGCAGTCTATAGAGCACAGGCAGATGCCAGCATCTGAAATAACGTAGGGATGAGTAACCATGGAGCAGATCCTGGCTCCAGGGAAGCACCAGCAGCCTCACAAGCCCATTACTAATACTAGAGAAGGCGATCTAGGAAAAGTGACTCATTAGCAAACTAAGCAAGAAAGAAAAAACCCAGCCCTTTAATTTTAACATTAATATTAGCTCCTGAATTAAAGCCAGATAAAGTCTCCTTTCTCACTTCCATTTTCAAAGATTCAATTTCCTTTCCCACTCCTATTTTTCTGTCCTCAAATTTCTCCACTACAGATGGATTTACTTGCTAGATACAATTTAAATTCAGATTTTAGAAGAGGAATTCTAAATTCTGAACTATTATTTTTAAAAGTAAAACAAATCAACTTGTCTCGAAATTACATAATCTTGTTCTCCTGCCAAAGCTCATCTGGTGTGCTTAGAGCTGTTTTGAAATCAATGGTAGAAGTAACAGGGATTTTTAAGTCCAGGCAACACAAAGTCAAATAGTTCTTGTCAGTCTGCAGATAGAGAAATCATGTACATTTTGCTAATGGGGACAAGAAAAGAGAATTTTAAAAACTAGTTTGTTAAGACAGAAAATATACATCTTTACCATACCCTGAAAAGCCTAGCTCTTGAATTACTGGTAAAAGGGTGGATGATTTACAAGCTCAGTCAATTCACTCCACAATTAAACTGCTCACAGCTAAGGAGGTGGAAAGAAAGAGGCAGACTCTTGGCTACAAGTCCTAAATGGAAAAAAAAAAAACCCTACAGCAGCTCAGCTACATCTCTTCAATGTGAACCTCTCCTCCCCTTCTCCTGCAAAATGTCTTTATCAAGTTACAGCTGCCAGCACTCTGCCTCCAACTACATGCTGCCATCTCTAAAACTCCAATTCCCAAATACTTCACCACTCTCCTGATTGTTCAGCAAACAGCTATAGCATCTGGCTCAATTGGGGATCTTCCAGTTAAAATTTACTGTAAACAATTTAACAGTTTGTGACAATCTGGAAAACATTTGGACTGCTTCCCTAGAAAACCTAGCTGGCTCAAATCCTCAAGGTTTTTCTCTGTCTCTTCCTTCCTTAGCCTGCAGCTTCTAAAATGCTGAATAGCAAGAACACCCTTTTGAGGACCCACCCCTCCCTTCAGTTAAAATACATTTGGAAACAACCGTCAAGAGCTGCTGCAAAGGACACTGAAAGGCAGGTGCTGGGAGAATGCACTGCACATACCCATGGGTTATTGACTATACACTGCCTTTGATAGCTTAGAGGGGAATCTTGCACAGTTCAGCTGCTGTTCAATGGTTTAAACATACGGTTGCACTAAGTTGCAGAATTATCTTACACAGAAGTGCTGAATTAACCCACCCAACACTCTTTCCTGCAAGCAAAGAGAATGAAATTAGTTTTAACTGAACTCTGAAATCATGCTTAATCCAAACAAAATCGGCATTAAGTTAAAAAGAAGAGCCATGTAGGTTCAGCAGCCCCAGAAACCCTACGCTATAAAAACCAAAGCAAATGCAGTAAAGAAACCTGTCTTTCTCCTCAGTCCATGCAAAAAAGCAGTCTTGCTCATCCCCCAAGTGGAAAATGTACCAGTTTCTCCTGCAAGCCACAGGGAAAAAAGAGGTAACACAGCACAGACTGAAAGACATATCAGTTAAACCACAAAACTGGAGATTTTTTTAAACTTGAATCATCATTCTTTCAGCCAATTGTATTTCCTTTGCCAATTGTACAGAACCACTGCTCTGCTGCATTTGCTCAAGTATTTTAATTACATTTTACCTGCTCCTATTTTGCAAAACAAGTGCTCTCCCAGCTCCCTCTCCCAATATATTACATACCTGCTCACCTCCACTGGAAAATCACTGCTGGACGTCCCTCACCTGTTCAAGCGGGAACCGTGCTCCCACAAGCAGAGCAAGAGGATATGGAGCTGCAGCAAAGCCAGAGGCAGACACCAGGTGTGCAGAGGGAGCCCAGCAAGCAGGAGCAGGGCTGGGAGCTGAAGTGCTGCTCTTCAGCTGGGAGGTGGTGGCAATGGGGAAAAAGGGCCACCAAAGGGTCACCTGCCACAGGACTCCATTCCTGCTCACCAGGTTGTAAAGGAAGGTTTTATAGCAGCCCTGCATCATTCAATTTGGTTTGAGTCACCCTCCTCAAGGTCTGGTCTTTGAAATGCTGCTGCAGAGGGCAAACCTGGATGTTATTTTCTTAAAAAGCCATAACTTGGCTTCTGTGCATCATCTTCAGGGTGGTGCTTATCAAAGCCACAGCTGTAACACCATTAGCCCTGATAAAAGCTCTCAGTAAGGGGAAAATACCTCCAGGATTGGGAGACTGTGGCTTAAGACTCAGCTTCAAGCTCTGCTTTAGCTTTAAACCAACAATTCTCAAAAATATTTCAAAATATCTTTCTTTAAAAAGCACACTGATAACCTCATGGCACAACAAGGACATGACTAGGTTTTAAGGCAACTGAGTCCAGAAAGCATTAAGATTCCATTTTGCATTTGAAAAATATAACTTAAAAATAACTCTGCCTTTGTTTCGAAGAAGAAACCAACATAAGCTTAATAGTTCAGAACATCATCTTTGGAACACTCCCTAGAGAGCTTACTTGTTAAGAAATAAACTTAGCTCCATGCACTTTGAGGTCTGCTACATTAGTATTCTCTTAATTAGAGATTTTTCAGAAGAGTGCATCTTATTTGTGAGCACAAAGAAACTCACCCAGACTTTGTGAAGCCATACCTATTCTGTTATTAAATAAAAAAACCCAAAGATTTGATTACAGATTTGTCTGGCATGACAAATTCCAAAAACAGTTAGTGGCTGAAGCACAAACATTGTCTAGCTTCCCCAACAGGAAGCTGGATAATTGGGTTTTCCATAAGATCTGTGTGAAAGCAGACTCCATTCATGTGTAATTTGGTTGAATATGTCTTCCACAGGGAAGGGAGGGAAAAAAAATAGTCATGAAAGAAATTTCAGGACCCTTGTATCTTAAAGCTTGATACGCATGGTGTTCCTTAATTAAACTTAAAGTTGCAATTTTAAAAAATGCATACATACAAGAAAAAATGCTCCACATAAATTTCACTGGTTTGTCATGAACTGAAGTTGTTAGTAATCCAAAGATGAAATGTAATGTGAAACCATTATTACTGTACTAATAAACTGTGAATCCATTATTACTGAAAACAGTATCAGTTTTCCAAAAACTTCTATAGTTTTTAATTCAGTGTGTATATGTTTCTCAAATGGCAGTGTAAAACAGTGTGTATCAGTGCACTGAATCTGACAGAGACAGGCTGAGCCTCCCCCACAGCAGCCCCTGAAGTGCCTGAGCAGCACCCAGACGGCAGCAACACCCCCAGGGGCCTGGCAGTGGGCAAGAGGTTGGGAGGGGATGCAGCCAGGACAGCTGACCCCAGCTGACCAAAGGGATACCCTGTACCACATGGTGTCATTCTCAGCAATAAAAGATAAGAGAAAGGAGGAGGATGACATTCCCTGTGAAGGCGTTCTCTTCTGAAGCAGCTGCTATGTGCACTGGGGCCCAGCTTCCCATAAAGCGGCTGGACATCGCCTGCTGATGGGAAGTAGAGATTAAATCCATGTTTTTGTTTTGCTTCCACACACAGCCTTTGCTTTCTTTCATTAAACTGCCTTTAACTCGATCCATGATATTTTCCATATTATTTTTTCCCACTGCCCTGATGAGGAGAGAGTGTGAGAGAGCAGCTGGGTGGGCATCTGGCAGCCAGCTAAGGTTAACCCACCACACTTAAAAATGCTAAAAAAACTTGTAACTTTATAAAATATTAGCTCAGTATTAGAGATATTTAGAGTTGTAAATGTTTTAAAAACACAACATCAATGGGAGTTCTCTGGACTCAACAATACACACTACTGTTGGCAGAGAACACACAATATAGGTCTATATAGCTCAGAATGATGTGAACTGCTGGATATCTGCTCTTTCTTCAGTGGTATACATGGTATATTTCCAAGACACAGTACAGTCATGGGCTATCACATATACTTAATACTTTACTACATCTTCTAGTGGAAAATGTCCCTGCTTATGGCAGGGGCTTGAAACCATGTGATCCTTAAGGTCCCTTCCAACCCAAGCCATTCTTTGATTAGACGAAAATGAAGTGTTCTTTTTTCTACTGACATGTCTCCTATTAAGTTCCTTTTGGTTTACATAATCTTCTTGAAAGACACATAATAGTTTTCGTTGCTATTATTTATTGGCTTTGTACAAAAACAAAGTTATAAGCATCTCAAGGGGAAAAGAGAAGCAAACCATCTTTTGTGAAAATTGTGAAAGCTCTTTGGAGCTGGTTTAAATTCCTTGGGACATCAATTTTTAAATACTAGCTCAAACTCTAGAGGAGGTTAAGACATTCTAGAGAAAGGACTGGAAAACAGATTCACTTTAAAATCCCCCCAAAAAATAGCTGTAGCAAATATTTAATTTTTAAAATGTAGAGAACAGTCAAGCAATTACTCAGAAAGGTAAGAAGCCCAACAGATTTTTTTCCAAACAGATGCTTTTATAGCATATTATTTCTGCAATACCTTTTGGACTACTTGCTCTACTTCACCATATCCTTTAATTTAATAACTCCACAAGACTTTGGAGGATTCACACATCCTTTACTGCAACAGGAAATGAAACATAAATTACCTACCACTTTCTTTACTGCTAGAGCTGCAAACATTTTGTGCTAAGTGGGGAGAAGAAAACTGCCTCTGCAAGCCTGTTTCTCCAGCTATACAGAGCCTCAAGACTTCTATGATAATTCAGCACTTCAGGCCAAGTACCTCCTGCTTTAGAGACTACAGGATCTCTGAGCTAAAGAAGAGAGGTACTATGCACTGTATTCTCTTCTGCATTTGGCTTAGCAGAAGCAGAACACAGTTTATCTGGCCTTCATAATTTTGAAAAATCTTTCATTCTGAAGAAACAAGGAAACTTCTTTTTCACAATGGGAAAATGCCAAGTTATGCAAAATGCTGTAATAATTAATTTAAATTCCTCTCCACTTGATAAATGAAGAAAATAACTGTCCATTGTTTCAAGTGCAAATTCTATTAATGGCTGCATGAAAACTAGGTTTCCAAAGGAGACCAGCAGCACACTGCTTTGTAATAAAAAAGGGCCAATGAAAAATAATAACATAAAAATAACAAATAATGAACAATGTAGTATTGTGCATTGAAAAAACGTGCCCTTACAAGAGGTGTTCTGTTATGCCATACCCCATGTAACACACGAAATAAACACTTTATTGCAATGAAAAACAAACAACCTGAAATGGGACATCTCCCTTTGTACATGTTCCATGACAGACGGTACTGGAATGGTATTTGCTGCAAACCATATTAAATCAGTTTTAGAAACTAAATTCCATCAATGAACAGATTGCACCATCTGCTTCTACTAATATACATTAGAGAATGTGTATTTTCCATAGCTGCATATTTACTCTGTAATCAGAAGCCTACGAGACAAATAGGTATAGCTTAGCTACAGAATGGCTGAAAAGCATCATCATTTGAGAATGTCAAGGGCATAAACAAAAAAGCACTTAGGTTATTGAAGGCTGTGCAATGAAGTAATGAAACAAAATTAGGCAAAAGAAAATTTAAGCAGCACACTGGGACACTAACAGTCATTGTAGTGATGAGATAAATACAAATGCAAAAAGCGTAGATGTAATAGAATTTCTTACTAATAACATGTAGGAAAAAAACACTCTTTCAACTGAAGCCTAAGTAGGGCTGTCTGGAAATCTGAACTTTTATTACATGTTTTTTTGTGCTTTCAAGAAAAAAACCCAGATTTGAATCAGGAGGTAAGCCAACATTTGAAGTTTTCATGGAATAGAAATCCTGCAAAACTTTGTTTTGGAAATCCAAACACGATGTTCCCAAAACAAAATATGCTTTCCCAGTATCCTCAGCAGCTGCTGACTGAAATTAATGCAATTTCTTTAATTTCACAACTGCCATTTTTATGGCCTGCTGTTGTGAAAAAAATGACCAAGTCTACCTTAGACTCCAGCTCAGGGACTGGCCAAGCATCTGCAGGACCTTCTCTCTGATAGTGCAGCCATGTGAGCTGCTCAGAATGCCAGAGCCCTGCACTCCCAGGACAGCAGGCTCCCCACACCACCCACGGTCCGTACAGCCAGACAGGTGACTTTAGAGCCACTGACATCTCACACACAAGACCCCTTCTTAAAAAGCACTTGAAAAGTCAGGCCAACACATTGGTGTGACATTTTGTGGCACACTGATATAATAGCAACGCAAAAATCAACCTGAGGAAAAAGTTTGAGAAGCCAGGGTGAGATTTTACCATTATTATTCTATGTACCCTCAGTAGCAAGGATGGTTATTTTCTGGAGAGTATGATACTGCAATTAATGAAACAGTATTTCATTATAAATTGTGGTCTTCTCTCGGAAAGGACAATAAAAGAAACATGAAGTATTGGGGCACTAATTTTCCCTGGTAAAAATGCACAGAGGAATGTAACAGGTTACGTTCTGAGAAAAAAAAAGAGTAGAACTCTTCAGGGCCAAAAAATAAAAAAATTATATATGAAGGTATGACTGAGGTGTATGAACTCATTTAGTCGAGGAATAGGGAACAACTGTATGACGTGAATACCAGAAGCAGCAGGCATTAAATCACAGGAAAATCCACAGCAAACTGAGGAAAGCAGTTCTTCAGACAACTTGTAAATAAATGGTACAATTTCTTGATGCAGAGTATTATGAATGCTAAAAGTGCATATGGGCTCTGAGAAAGTAACTTTATTGATGACTGCTAAACACGAGGACAATGCAACAGTCCTTGAGATGTGTATCACAGGAGAAGCACAGTGTGTTGGATTTAGCAGGAAAACTGAGAAGACAAGCACTCCCTCTTTCCATCGAGCAGAGTGAGGCACTCCCTCTGCCATGCCCTCCTGCCAGTATCCAAAGTGAGCAGCCACAGCCTGCTATGTGTCACTAAGCACAGCTCCATGCAGGTCTGAAGATTTGGATGTGCCAAGCACTAACTCGAGGTCAATACAATTGAGACTCCAGAAAGAAAAACACATCAGACACTGCTGTGATTTTTTTTTCTCACAGTCCTGAGAAATATTAATTACTGGGACAGTAATCATGTTTCATAAACAGCTGCTGCAGATAAGGGAAAAAAAAAGTCACGCTAAATGTGTGTAGATTTAATTAGCTTCTGCTCAAAGGTACCTCTTAAGAGAAGGATGGGATCCAACACAAGAACACAAAGGCATTATATTGCTGCAATCCTATTGTGGAAATAAGCCTAAGATACAGAAGAAAACTGAAAGGAACACTTTCTGAGTTGGTATGTATAATTTCAAAACCAAGGCTTTTGACTTCAGAGTCTTGCAGGGGAAGAAGCATCTCATATGGCCTATATAGACAAAAAGGAAAATAAGATGAACCCGGTCTTTGCCTGAAACTGGGAAGTGACCATGAAACAGAATTTCTGTCAGGACATGCAGAAGAGCACCATCTGTTCACTTGCCAAAGCAGGACCAGTCAGCTTCTTCATAGGTTTGTTTTCCCACTCTAAATCACAGCATAAAATCGACCACTCAAAGTGCAAAGCCTTTTAAGACCCTTGGGTACAGGAATATTACAGAGAGTATTAACAAACCCCAGTGGGCCATGCCATGACCTGTGAATAAACACAGAAGTACCACTTTGGAATAAAGTGCAAGCTAAACAGCTTAGCCAAAACCAGTCAGAAGAGGAAAAAAGTGGAACATTCATTCCTGCTGGCCAATGAAACTGCAGAGAAATTAAATTACTTCTTCAAGATGGACATACATGACAAAGCTGGATATTTACACCCATGATAAAAAAGAACTACAAGAATAAAAATATAGTTAAGGAAAAAAAAGTTTGTGAGTTAGTGTATTATTTAGAATGAAGTAACATAGTCATGACTTAATGAGGATAGTCTCAAGCAGGGAACCCTATGCATCCATAGAGACATTCAGATGGGCCCACCTCCTAAAGCTAGAGAAGATGAAGAAAGAAAACATAGACAGAAACACATGACAGATAATTAGAAGGGTTTTGGAAGAGTTTTTTAAATAATTAAGAAGCCACAATTACATAAAGAAAAAAGGATTGCTTCAAAAAGGAATGAAGGCACAACAGGGAGGAAAAAGAAACAAAAAAAATGTAAAGGAGAGGCTCATGAACAGCCTTCCTAAGATATTCATTTTCTGTACTTCACTTATGAGAGGGACATCAGATAGAATTTTGTCTACTTGACATTCTTGGATAAACACACATTCATTTGTAGGTGGACATAATTAAACTACTATTGTACTCTAATCTCCATCCAGAAGTCAAAATAGGGCATCCTGAAGGATAATTCAGCGAGGAATAGAAACCGTGGATGGATTCAAGTATCTCTTTTTTGTAATCTTGAGGGATGTTTATCAGTTTTTTGTTGATTTTTTAAATGTCTAGAGCTTCCTTGAAGATGGGCTACTAGCTGCTTGGTTTGACTCACTTTGTTGGAGTTGTTTCTATTTGTTGCATCAAGAAGCTGTATCTGAACAAGAATCATTTTGTCATCTAGCTTTTAAATCCTCTAAAACCTATTTTTTCCCCTTCTTTATTAATATTGCAATGACCTGAAAGTACTTCTGCATTTTGCCAAAACTTCAACCTTCTTTTTCTTTATTGTCAGAAAAATTCTGAACAAAACCAACAAGCAAAACATTATGTTTTAAAAAGTAATGAAGATGCCTATACTCTGAATGAAGTTACTGATTTATCTTAATAGAAGGCAAAAAGGCAGGGTGCACTGATTGCCTGGTCCCTGAGAGCTCAGATGACTCTTTTTAGCCTCAATTCCTTTCACAGGGGACTTTCAATTCACACACAAAACTGAAGTGAAAGCCAGGTTCAATTTATTTTATTCTGACATTAACTTAGTCCAGGGCACTTGCTTGTGTTCATAGTGATTAAAAAAGAGAAGAGATGCAACTGTCAAGCCAGTGTGAGAAGCCAGGTTATCTGAAGAGCACCTGGGAGACAGAACAACACTTAATCATTCTGAAGGCAGCGCATCAGAATGGGTGTCTCCACATTGCATTTTATTTCAAGGAAAAATCCCTCACTATTATGGCAGTATTGTCTTTGCTTACATAGTAAAAGCAGACCCATGAGAAAAGGACAAAAGAACTGAAAAAGCAAACCAAATGCTATATGATCACAAAACATAGCTAACATATGGGATTCCACACCACCATTAATGGGGTGATTTAATAACTGCTGCACTTGATGGAAGTGATCCTCGACTTGATAGAATTTAGGGACCAGGCCCTAAAAGCTCCTAGTAACTACTTGGTTAGTGCAGCATGTCATGAATTCACAACATTGTCTGAATTCTGCCTTTTAAATTTTGCTAAATAATTGCCTCATGCATCAGTCACTTCTTATATAAACACAGAAATACACCAAAAGGCCTCGGTAAACAACAAAGCTGAACATGTAACACAATACTTCCATTGCTTCCAAAAAGAGCACTGGTCTTTCTGAACTTGGTAAGAGCTTGTGCACTTGCTTTTCAGCAAGTTTCAGATATCTATACCAAGTATTACTTCTATTTTGCACTCACCAGATTTCCTAAATCCTAGACTTGAATTCTGTGTTTATTATTTTATTAAAATCATGGCACATGTGACGCGGGCAAATATGCTTATAACTCTTCTTCATTTTCTCTGGATGATACATAGGACACTTGTGCTTCAGTCATCAGCTTCTGAAATGGATCTGCCCATAATCTTCAAATTACTTCATGCATAAGTAGGCAATTAGTGATTTTTATTACTCATGTTCATTGCTGCAGCATTTACACAGCACCAATCATACGGCTGCCCATGTACAGATTGGAACACACCACTAATTACATACGTTTCGTTTGGTTCTATTCCTCTACAAGTGAGGTTATGGTTTCCAAGGGCCATGTTCCAGGCTCATACCCAGATGTTCAGGGACCAGAAAGTCCCTGAGGTGTATAAACTCATTTGAATTTACTGACCCTTTCAGAGAAATAAAACCACAAATAAAGATGTCTGACATTTTATTTCCTAACTTTTGTATCTACAGCTAAAATATGCCTGAATTCACTAAAGCTGATACTGCTTTACTTATGATTCCTTTCATATAATTTTGAAGTATTTTTAAAAATTATATGAAAAGAAATTACAGTTTGAAATCTTTGTTGGAAAATATTAACAGTAGATCAGTTTATCATTTGTTTGCTCTTTTCTCATCAATTTAGATGAATGACTGTGTCTGTTTAGACCAAGCAGCTGCTTTTCAAGCAGCTTTCACAAGTCTTACTTTCCTTCATACAGCTGAAGTCTCATTATACACACAGAAGACAAGAGTACAATACTATTTATTGTCCTCTGTTTAGCCAGTTTCTAGACTTCCACAAATGCTATGCTTAGGCAATTGAACCATGTGAAATATTTATTTCAGCTGTACTAAGCACACTTACAAACACAAAGTAGATTGTAATAGAAAACAATTTATTCGATTTTTAAGAACCTATAAGGCAATTAAACAAATAACTGCCATATTCCAATCTATGTTCTGTCAAATTCCATAGCCTAAGTACAGACTATGCAGCAGCTAATATACTTCACTGAACACACAAAATAATAGCCCACTTTCCCTAAGCATTGGCTCTTAGGCCTGTCAGGAACAAAAATCTATATGCTCACTGTGGCTAACATCTATAATTTACTCACCTAGCATTTCTCTTACATACAGCTTAATGAAATAATAAAAAAAATCTAAATGCTATATAATAAACCACCTCCACAGAGTACAAACTAATATTCAAGTGACATTCAAAATTAGTTTTTTATTTTTTGAAGCAGCAAAAGGATGTATTAATTGATAATTCTTTCTATACCAGACCATGCAAATCTAAGAGTACAGGATAGAAAAGAGGGAAAAAATACTGTGTAAAACTGCAATGAAATGTCTTAAATCTGGGAGATCTATTTGCTAGCTTTGTCCTTGCTAAGATCCCACAAATTGTGGGAAGCACTTTTTACCCCTAGAGTGGATACTACATCAGGCATTTGTATTCTAATATGAAAATGGGCTAAAAAGAGTTAAAAGAAGAAATAGCAATGAAAACAGCTTTAATAATCTACTCCAGTTGGGTGATTTAGGCATCAGTTTATAAAACCTACACCATTACTCCTACTCTAATATGTGGCAGCATAACTACGCTGTAGGTGTTTCTCTCCAAGTTGCCCTGAGTACCTCTCATGGTTGATATTGCAGTAGTAAAGTGCATTTCATGTTAGTTTAAATTTGTGGTATAAAGACCAGGAAATGAGGTTTAGGTGCACAGTTAGAAATTTTAAAACAGATGCTTTAATTTATTAAAAAATATTCATATGATTCAGTTTCACAGCATGTGTGAATATAAATCCTCAAGAGATTTAATTAGGTGTATTTTATCATAAATTGCATTTCCATAGACATATGTTGCTCCTGTTTCCCGCTGATAATAACAAAGACCAACTGATACTTAAGAGCACATCTGAAGTGTGGTTTTCTGTCAACATTAGGTATAGTAAGAGAATAAAAAAACAGTGCTCAATATAAGCATCAGTGGTTTTCCCATTAGCTTCACTATACTGACTTAGAAGGCAGTTTATTTTATACAGTACAAATTAAGCTCATGAAATTCTATGTTTTGACAAGCTACAAAATAAATCCTTTGCTTCCAGTACCATAAACACGGCATATGAAAAAATTCTGTTAGCTGTACCCATAGATGTGCTTCATGAGAGCCTACAAAAACATTCAATTGCTTTGAAAATCATAGTTTTGATCAATTAACCTCTTATTAACTGAGTCTTTTCTGCAATACAGTCATTTCTTAATGCTCTAAGAATTTTGATCATAGTTTCATACTTTCAGGATGCAGTACTTATTCCCTGAATTTCACTTTAGAGAAAGAGTACTTAGTTTTCGTGGACTTTGTTGAAAAGTTCTTTGTCAGCATGAGCCACCAACTGCAGAATAGTTAAAATTATCTTGATTTTTCTAAGCAGTTCCCAAAGTCAAAACAGAAGCCAATGTCTGAGTTGAAATTAGAATTCAAAATATAGAAATTATTTGAAATGTAATTTGAAAATTATATAGGGGTGGTTTGGTTTTTTTAAATTTTAGTTTGAAATGTATTATATAAATACAGATCTAAAGTGTAATTTGTCTCTCAGATATTATCATTTAACATCTTCAGGTATGCATACACATATTGGTGTTGATTTCCACGTAGTCTGCTATTTTTATCACATATTTTTCTACTCCTGCCTACATTCACATACAGTGAAATTTCTCTTTCAAGATGACTTCACAATTCAGAATATATCCCAGAATGCAGGGATTTTCTTCTCTTTTTTTACAAAAAGAAATCTGGCCATGGATATTTTTATGTTCCTGTTTCTCCTGTCTGTTTTCCAGTTAGAAAAAAAAATGGAGTGAACTATAATACAGATAATATTGAATCTTGTAACAGGTTTTGAACACAGGGCTTTCTTTAACCTCAGAAACAGCTATAGTTAACGCTGCTGGAGAGCTAGGATCTTTTCAGACATGACACAGGAACTTTTAAAAATAAGCTTAGCAGACAAGAACGTGCATCTCATTACTTCTAGGCCAAATTAAACACCTTTTTTAAAAATATGAACTATTTTGAAAGTGATTCTTTTCACCTCCTTCTTGTTTTAGATCTGAAGTGGTTGCATTATTACAGTCATGATGGTCTAAGGATTAGCAAGTGCCTGAGTTCATCAGAAGGACTTGTGTTAAGCTACTTTTTTATGCTTAGATTCTTCACCTTTAAGGTGTTGTCACGTTCCTGACTGACTCTAACCTGAGATAACACTGTTCAACCACTTCTGAAGAAGGACAAAAGGCTATGTGTCTCCGCCATCTGCAGACTGGAATCATGAAGTCAGAAACTTATGTTATAAACAGAAATGAACCCTGAAAAATCCCCAATTTCCCCATGCCTATTGTTGGGAACGCAGCGCAAAGCCTCAGAACAGAATACAACCAAGAGCAGAAGGAACAGAGGACAGCTCTTTGGTGAGCTATTTCTTTGTCCAATTCATTACTATTTCTTCTTTATCTTCCTCCTTGGCAAGGTCTCAGTCAGCTCTCAAGAACACACACACAATCTAAGGGAACAGCAGGGCAGTAATTCAAATTTATATTACAAGTCACAGGGTACAGTTCCTCCTGATTCTGCCACTATCATTAAGAAAGGGGTTAGTCAGGTATCCCTGAAAAAATATGGACCTGTTCAAAGACCTAACATAGAGACTTAATTGGCATTAACTTTAGGTTAGGACCCAGTCTGTTCACACTTTCCTCAGTTACTGTTTCAGTGTGTCCAAGACCTGCAAGATGGTGCTGTACCTGTTAATTTTTGGCAGGTATTTTTGGAATTGCAGAATTAATTCTCAGAACTGTCTGTCAGGATGGACTAATGCATTAATAAGACAGGAGGTTTGCAATCTTTGGTATTTGGAAAATCAAACATAAATTATCAATAGAATATACTGAATGAGTTGAGCACAGATTTAAATTTCTTTATATTTTAAAACTGCTGCTGAAGATAACTCCTGCATAAACTTGCCACTTCACCTTAGTCAGAAAGGGCCACCCTAAACTTCTACCAGGAAGTATCTGAGTGCTTGACAACACCAGAAGCATCCAGCACACCTAAAATTTGTGTGAGAAAAGTACCCTGGATGAGGGAAGGGAAGGTAAGGGATAAAAGAAGACACATACAGTGATCAATGGAAAAAAAAAGTCAGTCTGTCCTCCAAAACACCCCAAATTGTATGAGTCTGCTGATACAGGTTTCACTATTGCCCTTCACTTTCTAAAGCTAAGTTCTGGTCTGTGCATACAGTAGTTTCTAAACTGTTCAGAGATGGCTCAACTAGAAATGGCTTTAGCTAGCTTATGTTATAATACCCTAGCAGAGACAATGGATCCCAAAAAAAGAAAATTAAATAGTTTTGATAGAGCAGGTAACATGTATCAATACCTACCTACATGATACACTTGGATATCAACAGGATATTAATTCAGGCATGCAGAGTCACTTTTAATGCAGAACATTATTAGCCTTGAGGTGTGTCAGGAACTTGGGTGAAGATGAGAACATTTTTTTAATAATTTCCATTTAGTGGCTTTGCTTTATTAATTACACTCTGTTGGAAACTTTAGTTTCAAGTAGCAGCATATAATCTTTCTAAGTTTCACTACTTTATGCTATACCTTGCTTTTAAACTTGAAACAAGAAAAGCTGACAACTCTCAGGTGATGCACTATCCATTTTAACTTTGGGTTTGAACATTTCAGTCTTCTTGTGAGACACTGGGAAAGCATAGAGCAGTCACCTGGAACACGGCACTCCAAGGCAAAAACAGATGTTTACAACTCCTGTGTGAGAGGCTTTCTGGGCTGTGAGCCTACAGTGCCAGCTCATGTCCAATTTTTCATCTACCAATATTCTTGAGTCCTTCTCTACCAGACTGCTCTCAATCACCTGGTTTGCACTGATACTAGAGATTGCCCTGCCTCAGGTGCAAGATATGCATATTATCATACATTTATGTGTTCTACAGAAGAAACAAGCAAAATTATAAACTAAAATAACATTGACCTTAAACCTTAATGATCATTGATAGTTGATCACAAAGCTGCCTCAGTTCCAGCTTTCTGCCAGGGCCAGCAGAGGAGCAACTAAGCCGTAGAGCCCAAGAGCATTCTTCATGCTTTCCTGTGAGGGTCAGCACAGCATTTAAGGTACAAGGTTACTCAGAAAAAACTTCTCACTTCAGTCTGAGGTATGGATAAAGCACATCAGCCCTTTAACAGTGTCACTGTACTATTCAACAAACATACAGACAGATTTGAGTTGTAATACTCTTTCTACTAGTGCAGAGGCATTTGTGTTGAGTCCTAACAGTGGTACTGGCTTAGTGCACAGTGCAAAATTTTCAGTGAAGTATCACAGATACCAAAATGACAATAATTAAATCCCAGGCAAATCTACTGACCACAAACAAAGGAGGCAACAGTCTAGCAAAAACATCATAACAGACTTCAGGAATGGCGCAATTATTGTACACAAGGTTCAGTTAAAAAATATATTTCATTAAAAAGCACAAAGCAGCTTAAAAATTTCAAACTCAATATAGACTTGAAAGGAAGGAATACTTTCAGGACTTACACATCACTAAACTGACATTTAAATCATATTCTGTTAATAAAATACCATTTCAAAGAGAAACCACCTCATTCTCTCACAATCATGTCAGTCTTGCAATGGTAACTGAATTAAAATAGCAGCATGTTTTTCTTAAGGCCATAAGCAGACATATCTGTATTTAAATGAAAGCATGGAAAGAACAAAGAATTTGTGAGCCACTGTCTTTATATGAAATTGTTAAATTTGTGTATGCACATGAATGTATATAAGAAGTATTTCAGGTAGTGGTCCTTTGTATTAATTTCTGCTTCTTTCAAGCTGTGGGAAGTAACAGTCTGTAGAAGAGCTTTTGTGAAAAATATTACTGAAAATTATTTGCTCTTGAAGTGTAAATAAGCTTCCTATGATTTTAAAGTTGCTTCATTGTACTTGCAGCTTAAGTATAATTTGTTGGCCTTTGATACTGGCAATTCCATTTTTTTCTATCCAGATGATTCACGAGGAAAAAAGTGAGCTTAAGTAGACTAAATGAGTGAATTTCAAAGAATTTTACATTATAGCTCTCACTTTAAGGAAAAGAAAGTGATTTACTGCTCTTTTCCATTTTATGGCATTAATTTGAATTCAACTACAAAGCCTTTTTAAAAACATCCCAGACTCAAGCATTAGCAGGTGGCTGCACAATATCCTCTCTCTTTGAAATCATTTCAAGATTTTGCCTGAGTACTAAGTGAATGTTGCAGTGCTTCAGTATCTTGTTTTAATATCTGAGACATTTGGAGAATGAAAGAGTCTTCCATAAAATGCAATGTTGTGATTAATTTCTAAAGCTGCCATCTCTTCCTCCCACAGAGCCTTTAAGGAGGTATCTCCGCTGCTTTCCCACATGGTACCTGGTCCTATGGCACTTTAGGACTTAAGCTCCCACTGGAATTTTGCAATGTCTTCAAGAATAAGTTCATCCACTGATCACAGGGAAACACTGTTTGATGAGCAAAGGAATCCTACAGAAAGACATTCCTTCAAAAAAGAACCAGAAACAGAGGATGGACAGTTTGGCATCTATGAATTTCCTTGAACTTGGTGACATCCCAAGTAACAGGTGCTATTTGGAAGGACACATGTGCACCCTGCCTTTCAGACCATTGTCTCAGTGCCTTCCTGTAGCTTCATAAATTTCAGAAATGTTTTGGTAATCCAGGAAATCAGTACATCAGCAACAGAACTTGCCACCTGATGATTCTAATCTTTTATTCTGCACCAGGTAGCTTTTAGTACTCAATGGTACCACAGAATTTTTGGACCTCTTTTGCAGCAGGGAACTGTTGGATGATACCAGTCTACTGATCTGTTACAAACTCCAAATATCATCAGTAGTATGTGAACAAAGTGCCTTAAAAATAGATGATGTGGTATGGTGCTGACATTCTACATATTGTGAAAATTTGAGCTTGTCAGGCTGGTAGTTGCCAAAGCAATTTTGCAGAACCCAGAACATTGGCAGTACTCAACATGACTACAGCATTTGGAATGGTGGCCAGTAAGAGATCCATGAGCTTCAGTGAGCTCTGCAACAGAGAAAATGTTGACACCGATGAAGAAATTAGCTTTTTTATTTACATCAGTAACACCAGATCAGTCATGGTAATTAAAACTGAACTCTCAGATTTTCACCCACTATAGTCTGACTTTCATATTACAGATGGAAAAGAGGATGAAAAGGAATGTGCTACCCTGGGAAGAGGAAGGATGCTCCTACATACTAAACAAGTTCCTCACTGAAATCTGGAAAGCACCTTAGCAGCAGAGACATCTTTGTAATTATTGTTGCCCTGGTTAAAGGACCTCCAGCATTGTATGACACCAAGGACTCTGGTTTCAAGAGAAGGAATGTCAGTGCTCCTGACATTAAGGTTTACTAGAATTATAAATATCCAGAACTTCTGGTGCTGAGCCCTGGTACTGAGTGAGGCTGTTTTCCAGCCTGAAGAAGCTGGCTACGACTGAAGCCTGCACATACTCCAGGGTGACTATTTTTAGCCTCACTGCTTTTAGCAGATAGAAAGGAAATGGATGCTATTTTGCTAATTACCATAAAGGCAAACTAGATATGTTCTTAAATGCAATGCCTCTGTTTCATGAACTTTATGTCAAAAAAAAGCCACCAGGACAATGAGAACTCTCCAATTACAACTATTAATTACTTTCCCCAAGGTATAAGGAAAAATTCATGGAGTATTTGCCATAAACTCTTCTTAAATATTCATCCCAAAGTATCTCTCTCCTTTCTGAAAATGACCTTCATGCTAGGTTTCTATCAACAACATACCTTTCTAAAAAGGCACAGAACACATTCACTATGCTCTCTATTTAGAAGCTATTTCAGTTCCAGAGAAATACAGAGGAATCTGGACACAATCTTGGGCAACCAGCTCTAGGTGGCCCTGATTGAGCAGGGGTGTTTGGACCAGATGACTTCCGGAGGTCCTTTCCTACCACAACCATTGTGTGATTCTGTGACTCTCACCTGAAAATGATGATATTTAAAAAACAGAAAGAAGACAAATTTCACATCAGGCTGCAATAAAGCCATTTTAAGGTAAAACAAAAGAAGAATTGTAAGTCAGATAGCAAAACCTACTTTTTTTTATCCTAACTCCAGGCTTTTACAAAAAAGAAGGAAACTGAGATCCAGTGATCAGATCAATGGTCTCTCCCAAAATTTAAGAAAGTATCAGTTTCCATAAACAATATAATTAATATGCTAGAAAGTGTATTAAAAAAAAAGCCAAGAAAGGAATGTATTATGCCTCTCCCCCCCCCGATTAGCCTGTATAAACTTGGCTACTAGAAGCTGAAGAGTACAATGGAGTAAAAAGAACATATTAACCTTCTGCATCCAGCTGCAGATTTAAGAAAAACATGATAAAATACCTGCTGCATTACCAACAGTAGGCTATGCCTTATTTATTAGTATCATTATATTGGCTGGAAGCAACGACCAAAATTGCAACCTTTTTCTTATCACTGAACAAAAAAGCACGGTAATATAAAAGGCCTATTAAAATCCAGTCTCAGAACACCACTTGTAAGAACAACAAAAAGCAGACAAAGTGAAAAGGACAAGGGACAGTGAAAAGAGTCTAAGATCACCAAAAAATATAGGAAACAAACAAAAGCAACACTCTTGACCGTTGAAATGGGGAATAACCACTTCTCTGCGCTGCTGAGCTCATCTCACTTAAACCTTGTTTTTCTTACTTGCTTCTCTTCACTACTCTGGTAAAAGATGAATCAAAAATGGACACAGATACTGAAGTACTAGTGTGTCTGTTACTTTGCAGTCCAATTGTTCACAATTCGAGTGTTATTTGCTTGATTTCTTAAAAACTGGTGGGTGTCCAGGAACACAAGAATAATATTAAATACATCTCTTAACAGTGCAGCTAAACCTACATGAATATGATTAACAATATTTTTTTACAAACTGCACATAACTCTTCAGAAAAAACTGTGATTGGAAATATCCTAGCATATGAAAAAATATATATTTTTTATACTTGATGAGTAACTCAAAAACATCCTAGGAATGTGTTTCCCTTCTATGCTAAATCTTACCTCAAGCCAGAGAAACTGATCTTTGGTACTTGAAAAATCAAGGTCACATTGACTGACAGGCAGATGCAATCTCAGCCCTGCATAAAATTGGCTTCGCACCTCAAACAAACGGAGCAGCATTTGTGCAGCACATCAGCCTTTGTGGAAAATGCACAGATGTATGCATACTTATGTATTTTGGAAAAAAATTCATAGCCAACTAAGCATATCTATAAGAATATATAGGAAGTGGCATGGTGGTCAAATGATTCATTTTCTTCAGCTAGTAGGAAGTATTTGTGGGGGAGAAAAAAAAGGAAAAAACCCAAAACAACCCCAACCAAAAAAAAAAACCCAAACCCCTGGCATAATGCTAATTTTCAGCAATATACTGAACTGTCAGTCAGTCAACACTCTCTCAGTACTTTAGAAAAGGTGAGCAACTCATCTGTACTAATTTAATTTCACTTGCTTGACCTAGAACACGAAGCTTCAGGACTTCTAGAGGCCTCTATAATATGGTTGTAAAAAATACAACTTTTCAAATGTGGAAGTTCATTATTCTAGAATGTTTTACAACCCATTACTCTTAAAAGTCTATTATGCACATTTCTTCCAGCAGGTTTTATAAGGACTTTCATTATATTCTCTGTAGAAAACTCTTATAAGAAAAAGCAAGAAGATACACAAAATTCTTGCAGCCTTGTTACAAGCTGTCATATTGGCATTTACTATTTTCACTAAGGACACTTCAAGACATATTTTTAAATTACTTAAGAGAGCTGTAGGGATTACCAGCCTTGTTGCAGTGTTAAATGTTGGCTCTTCTAGGCTTCTGGTAATCCTAGGACTCCTTCTCTTTCTTCACTTGGTGTACAGTTTGTGACTTCAGTAATTCAGGTAAGGTATCGTCAAATCACAGCATTCCAAAAGCCATTGTGAAAGGTGACCAGCATTTCAGCATCACATTTGAGAATGAAACAAGGGCACTGAATTAATCCTTTTTTGCCTGCCTTTCTCCACTGTTACAGAAATTCTAACAAACACGCCACACAATTCATCAACTGCTTGAGCTGCACTTCACATGTGCCTTCAAAACCTCCTCTGAGAACTGCGAGCCTGGTGCTCAGTTACCCCAGTGCAGAGGACCTGAGCAGTCCTAGAGACCCTTCTGTGGCTACTCAACTTGACAATGTCAGTCTGAATTGGAGCTTTGCAGAAGTCGCTCTCAGGGATTTTTTTCTTCTTGACTTTACCTTAAAATGAAATGTATAAGAAACTGATGTGTTCCAAATACTTTTGAAAATATTTTTTTCTGTGAGGAAATGAAGAAGCAGAAATGGGAAAGGGGGACTGAGAAAGATTTGGGGAAGAAGAGAGTTTGCTATGATCAGAGGGATGAAGAGAACAGATGTGAGGACCAGTGCAAGGATGGAAACAAGTAATGTGGCAGAAAGAATCTGAGATGGCTACAACTGACATGATGACACTCAAAATACAGAAAGAAGGCAAATTTCATGTCATGCTGTTATGACGCCATTTTAAGGTAAAACAAAAGAAGAATCCTAGGTCAGCCAGCAAAGCCTACTTTTGTAATCCACTGCCTCCAAGCATTTACAAAGAGAAGGAAATTGAGATCCAGTGATCAGATCAATGGTCTCTCCCAAAATTTAAGAAAGTATCAGTTTCCATAAACAATATAATTAATATGCTAGAAAGTGTATTTAAAAAAAAAAGGCATGCTTTATGCCTCTTTTTTTCCTCCCTGCACAACTCCAGACCTCAATTTTTCCTCTTTTGTGCTAGCGAACACTCCTTAGGAGTATCAAAATCGTATTCTCATCTCCTCTCAAATCATCTGGAGCCCAAAGTGATCCTGAATGTCTGGGGAACTCCTCTCTTCCTGTGCCCCACATTTCCCAGTGCAGACAAGCTGCTTGGAAGATCCCTCTCTTTGGAGTGGTCATTAATCCAAGGTGGTTAAATATTGGAATGACAAAATTAAAATCTCTTAATCCTCAGAAAGACAAAATTAAGGCACAGACAATGCATCTTCATGGTGGAAAGTTGATTACAGTAAGAAAATAGTCTGATTCGTGTGGGACTGGCTAGGGAGGACGTGGAGCCTGCCTAAGGCAGCCTGACAGAAGGGAAAGGCAACCTGCCTGGATGACATGGATGGTGGGGGCACAAGCCTGGTGCAAATACAGAGTGTGCTGCACAGTGAGCCATGTGTGTGACCCCCACATACACTGCTACCACAGTTCACATGTGCCCCCACTGTCTGACAGGCTCCATGGGGCAAGAGGGGAACTATCATAGTGTAGGCACAGTATTTTCTGTGACACTGCACAGCAAAGCTGACTGCAGTTAGGAATGGTCTGCCTACTTTTTTCCCCACACAGTCCAAATATTTTTAAATGGGATCATGAGATTCACTCCCACAAGACAGAAATCATGACAGGTGCTTGGAAACCACATATATTATTTTCCAGCTAGCCTCAATAACTGCAAATGTAAAACTAATCATTAAGGTGCCATGAAGAAATACACTGATGATAAAAATTTTGCAGGAAGTTCAATAGCACAAAGCTTTACTAGTGCAGGATAGTGGGAGTTTCATGGTATTTGTCCCTCTTCTAGAATGTGAAGTTCAGGAAAACTGAAAAAATTTAAATACATCTGCCAACAACAAAACTTGCAAAATGGAATACCAAGTGAAGGTCACACAACCTCTGTTTTACCTTAGTTACGGAGTAGTTATCCCTAGAGACACCTAGGGATGTACCTTGTATTCAATGTGTTGCGAACATCAGCCATCTCCACCCTTTCTGTAATCAAATCAAATGCTGGGGGGGGAACCCTTCCAACGACTATATTTGTTAACATTTTCACTCACACATGTCACCAGTTTCATCATCCATCCTTAAACCCACACGTCACGCTTATCTCCCACTTAACTGCCAGCAAGCCCATCACAAGACCATCGCTTCATCCTCCCGCTGAAACTCCAGAGAGCAGCAAGGAAACCAATGCCACGCCAGGCATCCAACAGCTGATCTTCTCGACCCACATGCAGACAGCAAAATAGACAGGATCTGTATCTGCATTTAATACCAGGAAGTAGATAATCCCTTTTGGTTACTGCCAGCTCTCAGAAAAGTGATTGCAGATTTTGAGTGTGTGCAGCTCCATTTTCTCGATCTTAAATGTTTGAAGCTACTGCATTTATCTTTTAATTTTACTTCATTCCCAACTCAGCTTAGTATTATAGCACTCAAAGCCTACACAATAGACTTGCTGTTTTATCAATATTATAAATTCCATCTTTGAAGAGTCTCTCTCATATAAAGCACAACAGTAAATAGAAAAATGAACAAAATGGTTTAATATAACACAGCTCTATAATGTATGTGGTTTATCTTTAATGCTGTCACCTTTTTTTATGTACAGACTGCAGCATGTTGAGGGTGGGAGAGCATAAAGGGAGTGAAAAGTTAGATCCTACTACTCAAATACCAGATACAGTATTTGGATATAAACCAATTCCTTCAGAGGCTGTGACTGCTAGATGTGCTAAATCTCATGCTGATTCTCAACAGATCAGACTATTTTTTCAAATTTCTTGGTAGAAGTCAAAAAAAATCTTTAAAAACATGTGAATTTAGAAAGTAGGAATGCACAGCCTGACAATTTTTCTAGAGGAAGGAAAAAACAACAGTACTATTGTTTTCACCGGCCAATGTTTTCAGAGACAAAATCTGCTTTAGTGTTTGTACTTCTGTTGCTCCTATAGGAGTAGAACATGACAAAACTGAAGACCAGGAGGGGCTGCATCCATGAATGCGTGACAGAAAGTAGAACACTGAAAAATTCAACGTTTGGGTAATACTTAATTAAAGCTATCATTTCTGTTTCGGTCTCCTTCTGTGGCCTTACCAGAAAAAGCTTATCTGATCAACTATGTACAAAACGCAAAAAAGCACTTGGATAAGGAAACCTGTGATTAGAACAAGTATGAAGCAAATACATCTTACATTCTATATTCATGTATATTTAAAATTGCCAGATTGAAACAGTTCCTTTTCTATAACATTACATTTGTCTCATCTCCATTTCCTACAGATGACAAAAACCATGACAGCAATCACAGAACTCCGTCTGAAATTAAGTAGTTCACTGTACAGGAATAAACTTATGGTACTAATTTCCAACAGCTAGAACATAAAATGTCAAAACTGAATGAACTCCGTAAGGAAATATTGGAGCAATTTAGATGACAGAGAAGGTTAATAAAATACAAGATACTGAAAATGTATATGATACATAGAAATCAGATCAGGCGTCGGAGAAAAACATCACTTTGTATTTTCTGTTTCTTTTGACAATTTTAAAAGCAGTCATGGACAATTCTTTTCCTGAAATTTCTTGCTTTGAATTTCTCTATTTACAACAAACTCACAGTATAAAAAGGTGATTTAATGAAAACCCACATACTTAAAATATATAAAGATGGACTTAATATAAGACACAATTCAATCCCAAATCTGATTACTAGATAACATCATCAAGTTAATTATCCATAAGATATATGAATCACATGGTATATTCTAGAGGTATTTGCTTAAATTTTCAGAAGTCACTAAATGATCCTGTTAAATGTGTGTGTTGTGGTTTCCATGCCACTTCTGGTATTTTCAGTCACTATCTTTTCTAAGAACCATGTCAGTTTAGGTCCAGCACTTCTCCAGAAACTCTTTCCTATTTTGGACATTTTAAATGTCTTTTCAGAGATCCTTTTTGTCTAGCATGGCACAGTGTAAAGCGGAATTAAACTTAGGTGATCCACAGAAACCCACATTCAAGAAGTGCACTCTGAGCAGACCAATGTAATCCCTTAAGCCCTCAGGAAATTCAGCTTGAATCACATTTGAATACAGTCGTATGTTCAGATATGAAAAGGCACATGAGCCCTAGTAAGAGATTTGCATCATATCATCATATGATGGGATGCAGAAGTCTGCATCATCCCACCAGACAAAACCAGAGGGAGATACAACGCCCACTGCAGCCTTTACTCCCTCCCTACAGTAAATCCACCCCAAAAGCAAGATCAGTTCTGATTCTGTGTAGATCTGGTGTAAGACCATGATAATACTGAAATCACCCTTCCCTAGTAAGGCAATAATAAAAGCACCAAAGTCAGATATCACATATCATTTGTCATGAAGGTCTCCTACCTTTTCAGCTTCATATAATTTTCACTAGCTGCAGGTCTGCATTCAGCACGTTGTACCACTATTCCTTCCAAGGCAAGTTTATCTGGAATGAAAAGAAAATGAAGTAAAACTGGACATTAAAATAAGATCCACCAAGATGGTCAGCATTTGAATTATTTTTCACTAATTAAGACTTTACTAAATATAACATAATTCTAAGTTCTCAAATCAAGTTCTAAAATCTCTGCTATTTAGACAGCAAAGAAATAAGCAGGAAAAAACATGTTTGCATAGCTGGTATACCCTAGACTTCCTTGTTTTGCCTTCAGATGTTTTACATATTAAGAATGAATCACAGAGATCAAATTTTAAATAAGAAATTGCAAGTCCTTTCTCTAGATGTTGCACTCAGATTATTATCTAGGAACTTTACTGGAAATGGGCAATTAATACAATCAGTGACTATGAAAAAAATAATTTACAAAGAGAATGCAATAATCAAAGTATCCAAAATTAGTGGAAGATAAAGCAAAAGCTAATTTTATTCTTATTCTCTGGAAAATAGTACCACATTTTCCTCTTGTTACAATTTCTTTAAAAAGTACACAAAAGGAACACAATGGAAAAAAAGTAATAATGTAACAGATGGTAACAGGGAAGAGAAGTAAAAGCTTTCAGTTAGTAATCTAGGACACCACATACATGTATTTAGGTAATACTCCTCTCTGTACATTCACCACAAAGTGACGCAGTCACTTTGTTACCCTATGTGACCACCTTTTGCCTAAAGCAATGATGACTAACAGAGCAGTACCAGCCTACACCATAAAGGTAGGTAATCCCAAAAATTAAAAGCAACTTAATGCAGAAATGAAGAGAGAAGTGATGGTGGGCAGACTTCTTCATTTCTACTATGATCTTCTAGTGCATAATGTGTGGATGTGGGAGGAGCACATGTCAATTTATCCATCTGTTTTGGGCATAGCCAGCGCAACATGTGTTAAACAAACACCTCTGGAACAGCCTTGCATTACAAGAAAGGATGAGTTTTAAAGGCTTGATTAGCTCTCAGTATTAAAATGTCTTTCCAAGGGCACTACACTGTCATTGTCACCTTCTGGTGGCAATGTCACAGAAGATGACAGAAATGCTTAGAAATACTGATGTCCAAGTAACCCAAGGCACTCCGAGACACCTCTGGGTTTCCTATCACCTTATAGACTGAAATATTACTACATCTGCACGCCTAAGTCTGCTCTCCCTGAATAATGCCAGATGCAATTATTTAGACATCATGTATTTTAAAATTATTTAATCTAAAATTTATTGGATTGATTCAAACTAAATCTTTGAAAGCAGTAAGAATGCCATATTTTTTCAGATACGTTTGAATGAAATAGAAGAAAGTTTGTTTGAAAACACTTGTGATTTTGTAGATTCCCAGCTTTATGGTCCAAAGAGACAACTTGGCAAATTTGCCTGACTTTCTATGTATCATGGACAGAAATATTTTATGGTCTTTCTTCTTTACAGAACGTAGTAACTTATTTGTGGCTAAAGTGGTACTAATATTGCTGCTTAATTTCTAGTAAGAATTTGGCTTCAGCTTCTAGCAGTTGGTTCTTCTTATGACTGTTTTTACTACGGTAAAGAGTCTTTCAGTACCTGGTGTTTTGTCCCTTTGAAAGTACTTACAAATCATTATGAAGTTGCTTCTCAATCACCTTTTCAATAAATGAATCAATTTAAGCTCATGCATTATCTCATTACAAGATATTTTTGCCATACTTAAATGAGTCTGGGGTTTCTTATTTGCATCTTGTTCAATCTCGAAATGATGTTTTAAAATAACAAGAGACCAGAAAGCAGACATAATACTGCTGTATTAATTTTATGAAAATCATACATGGAAGTAAAATAACAGATACAGGAGCTGGAATTTGTCTCAACTCATTTAAGCCATTTGAAGGTTATTCAGAATCTATGAATTCAGCAGAAAGAGGGAGGAAGGGAGATTGTCAGGAAAAAAATGGTCCTATCTCTTTTAGAATTCAATGATTTTCTGGTGGGTTTTTTAGTAGGTTTTTTTTTGGAGGAGGGGGTGCATGGTGTCTGTGTCCCATGACTGTTTCATGGTTAGATGGCTAAAACTGGGTTAAGATCAATTTGTCTCTAAAAACCAAGTTCTGGGGGTTTGTGGAGTTGACTGGCTATTAGATTACTAACCCAACTATTCTGAGTCTTTTCTAAGTCTCACATTTTACCAACATGCTCTGCATTGCCTAGGTGTATAATTGCCTTTGGCTTGGCGAAAATGCATTGTCTTTAAAACAGATTCTGTGAATTAAGCAATCCCAATCACACCGTGACAGTCCTGTCATAGTTACTCACTGTCTGACCAGAATTTGTGTCAATCAAGACACATTTTATAAGCAGTGATTCTCACTTACCACTGTCCTTCTTGCTAATCCTGGAGTAAACCCCTCAAACTACAACTCAAGAGGCTTCCAGCTCATAATTCCTTTCTAATAACTGTCAGCTAGTTTTTAACCTTGTTCTGTGCTTGTTTAAGTTCCTTTTTTAATATAAATCAGAATGTCACAAGGATCTAGACTATGTGCAATAGGAAATGCTAAGCAGGCTGCAAATGTGCTGTTACTTTAAACTCATAATCTTCAAAATAAACAAAATTAGGTTTGTTGGACCAGAAAAACTTTACATAATGCCATGTTTGCTAGCATTTATTACATTTCCAATCTTAGCTACCTCTTGAACTCCACAATAATTTTTCTGCTCACTTCTATGGTACAGGTGTCAAGGCTAGCTAACCTATATTGATCTGAAACATCTAACCAGCTGCCTGAACACTGACATGTCACTATCAATCTCCCTGCACTTTACACAATTTTCAAATTATTTTTAATTTCAAGGATCAGGATCAGTAAAGCAGACAGTTCCTACCCACCAACTATTTAGGAAATGAAATGTACCAATTAAACATGTTTATCTTAATATTACCACTGAATCACATAACAGTTTGGGTTAGAAAGGGCCTTAAAAATCACTCAGCTCCAACCCCCCTGTCATGGTCAGGAACACCTTCCACTAGACCAGGTTGCTCAAAGTCCCATCCAACCTGGCCTTGAACACTGTCAGGGTTAGGGAATCCATGATTTCTCTGGTCTCATCTTTGATGTCTTGGCTAATACCCTCTTTTAATTACCACTGATCCAGAATTGACTTTTGTGGTCAAATCCAGACAAAATGTTCCAATCACTTAATGTACAAGGCTGTGCACAGTCTCCCAAACACCGCCTCGCAGCTAAGCTTGTCTGCTAAGAATATCCACTGTCCAAAAATCAAGGCTCATGGTCCACTTTCCCTGCACCCTCTTCAGAATTTTAACACAGCCTTAGAGCCTAGCAGACTACACAAAGATACATGCAAACTTCGGATGCAAGACTGTAGTGAGGGAACACAGTTTTTACTCCCTTTGTAGCCTAATTAGACCTCATTCACTAAGCTCAAATTCAGAGACTTGGGTCTGTCTTCAACTGTTGCAGGACCAGAGACGCAATGAAAAGATAACCAAAATGCTACACATCTGCCTTGGTATTTCCATAGTCACATCAGCCTAGAAGGTAACGGATGAATAAGGCATGGAACTGGTAGTTCCCTGTTAAAAACACCTACTCAAAGTAGATAGTACAAAATAAATAAATAGGTCTGAAAGACTAGCTAAGATTAGTGATGAGAAGGGAAAATAAGACATTTTCCCAAGAGTCTCACATTCTCAAATGCCCAACACGTGTTGGCAGGTACAAAGTACCCTCTTAGCGCAGCTCCAGACAGGCTCCTCCACAGAATCCACATGTTCATCATTAGCTGCCAAATGCATGCTCACCCTGACCTCCCTGCCTGAATGCCCTGGTGCCAATTCATAAAGCTATTTCAACTATTGTCTCAGTGAGATGATAGATAATCTGGGGAAACAGATTCCAGCTTGGATTCCTGCTGACAATCATTATCAAAGAACAGAATATGGCAGAAACATTTAAGCCAATGTTAATCAACAGGCAGGAGAGAAATTTACTGGAATTGTGCAGTAGAATGTCTGATAGACGTCAGCTTGTTGTAGTTTTTAGAGAGAGAGAGAAATGAACTAGCTTGGAGATTTTAATGTATTAATCTTCTAGTCTGACTGCACTCAGCTTTGATTTCCAGCCACTGTCTTGTTGGACCATTGACTAAGCTGAAGAGCCTATGCTAGGAAAGCATTTCTGCCCATCCAAGCACTTATGTAGTCTCCACCTTTATCAAGCCTAATAAAAATAAATCATGTTTTCTTGAACCTTCCATTATGCCAATTCTTCAGCTTCTTAATTGTTCTTATTGGCCTGAGAAAGTCCAGTTCATGTATGTCTCTTCTGAGATATTGTCTCTCACGGCCAGACTTGACAGCACGTGGGTCAGGTTCTGGAGCTTACCAGCTCCTCTGCCTTGTGAGCAGTGCCAAGGAAAAAATGAGAAGACCACACTCAGGATGCATGATTCTCAGGCAGCAGGAAAAAGGAGAAGAAAGTGCAGTAAGCCAGGCTGTGGGCATGTGTGCCTCCAGCTCCTCAGCTGTTAGAAGACAGGCTGTTGCTTCCCAGCTGTCATGGTCTAACCCCAGACAGCAACCAAGCCCCACGCAGCCACTCACTGCCCCACCAGCAGGATCAGGGAGAGAATCAGAAGGGTAAAACTTCCTCCTTCTTGGGGCTGAGATAAAGACAGGGCCATATCACATATAAGAGTTACTTGGGAAGACAAACGCCACTACTCCAAATGTCTCCCCCCTTCCTCCTTCTTCCCTCACTTAATATACTCTGCATGATGTCACATGGTCTGGGATATCCATTTGGTCAGTTTGGATCACCTGTCCTGTGTCTCCTCCCAATCTCCCATGCACCCCTAACTTCCTCACCAGCGTGTAAGCACAAAAAGCAAAAAAGGTCCTGGCTCTGTGTAATCCCTGCTCAGCAATAACAAAAACATCTCTGTATTATCAACCCTGTGTTCAGAACAAATCCAAAACACAGCCTCATACCAGCCACTGTGAAGAAA
This sequence comes from Peucedramus taeniatus, assembly GCA_013400575.1. Classification (NCBI taxonomy): domain Eukaryota; kingdom Metazoa; phylum Chordata; class Aves; order Passeriformes; family Fringillidae; genus Peucedramus; species Peucedramus taeniatus. Next base: position 310,266 of record WBNO01015010.1, read on the forward strand.
GTTAACTCTACCCAGCCAAAACCAGCACACCAGCATCCAAGTCAGAAGTCCTGGTAAGCTCACACTGCTCACTTAAACCACTGTGCAGCTTCCCAGGCTTTTGAATGTGCTGGCTGGACAAGGAACAGCCCCTTCCTTCACTAGATCTCAGCTCTGCTCTTACAGACCAAAGGCATTTTGTGGCACCTCTCTTGCCTCAAAGCTGGTGCCCTTCTCAGACCATCCTTCCCTAGTAGCTATGCAACCATGGTACAGACTCTCCAGGTCTTCACTTGGCATTCCCTTATTTAGGCATCCAGTGATACATTCTATGTTTGTTTTACTGACCACTGCACAGAACGATGACCTCATGCTCAGCTGTCAATGACCTATTATACATAGATCAGAACCTCTGCCCTAGCTCTCCTGCAAACATAAATACTGCAAGCTCTGTCTAACAGTGTTTTCCTGGGCATATAAACTTTGTATTTGGTGATAATAAAATGTTGTCCTAACCAACTATCCAAATCCTTCTGCATCATCAATGTATTGCCTTACTGACTGTACTCTCAGGTGTATCATCTCCAAAACCATCAGCAATTACCTCCTTGATCACTCACTAGAAAAAAATTGGACCAAGAACCAAATCACAGCAACATCTGAGTGACAATTTTCTGCTTAACATTTGCCAGTTTGAAGCCTGCAGGCTAAGTTCTGTATAGCTAAATGATAGGGGAACTAATGTGGTATATATTCTACTACAAAATGACAAATGAAACATACTGAAGGATTTATCAGAAAAAAAAAGCATCATCTGCTTTGCTAAACAAATTCTAATTAAAAAAAAAAGGGCAAAAAAATTGGCACCACCCATTTTCTCTTCACACATTGATTAGCATTACATTACTCTCCCTTAATTTTTAACTGATTGATTTCCAAGTCAGATATTTTATCGTTTTTCATATAGTACCTTTTCATATTTAAATACCTGTCTCATCTAATTCATCTTTCAGATACTGGCACAGCATTTACTTTTCCAGTCTTGTAGAATTGCAGTGCTCAAAAATTATTAAAAATATCAACAGCAACTTTGACAGTTTCTCAGACAGCCCTTTAGAAACTCTTGAATGCAAATTGTTCAGACTTGCTGGTTTGAAAATCTTTAATTTTAATTACTATGTAGAGCTTGTCTTCAATAGCTGTTAATCAACATCTGGAGATATTTTTGAAATAAGAATTTCTATGCTACCAACACTGTGAGACAGGAGCTACTGAATGGTCTAATTGTCCAACAATGTGGCAAATTTTCTGTGTTATGACAGTAAATGACTAGCAAACTGCCTCAATAACCCTAACAGATTGCATTAGCATGGCTTCCTAATACACTTATAAATTTCTCTCCCTCTGTTAGCTGAGAATTATCCTCATATTCTTTTGTAGTCTAATAAAAAATTTAGCTGGTTTCTGTAACCCAGGTTATTTTCACTGACAGCAGACTGTCAGTAAAGCTGATGTCCTTTGGATAGGCAAGTAAGCTGAACCACTGGTAAAGCACCAACTTTTCCATGGTGTGTTCTGGTCCTGAATCCTCAGCTCCATGGCATGCTCAAGCTTACAGGCCAGGAGGTTCAGGAAGAGGGTGGAAATTGAGCAGGAGTGAGCTAATTTTCAAAAAGGAAACATGCAGGGCAGAAGGAGGGGCAGATGCCTAGCCCCCTCCTCCTAAGTTTTGTTTTTCTGTGTAGATGCTAGACACCAGTATTGAATTTTCACTGTCTCCAGGACAGTTTGTCTGAGCGAGAACCTGGAAATCTCTGTGGATTGCCCTTCTGCTGCAACTCAAAGTGTGTGTAACTTGGGAAGGGAGTACTACTACTATAGCCACTCTCCTAAATGTGCACAACGGCGCTCAGTGTATTCCCTGACTTAAACTGAAACTAAAACAATATCCTTTCAATTGTGGGATTCCAGCACTATTCTGTACTTCAATGGCAAACCCAGCATACAGGTGACACTAATAATTTTCGTGAAGCAGCAGTCACTTCAGGATTGCTACCCCACACTGTAAGCAGAACACTTTAGTAGGGCAGAAACAGTTCACTAACAACAGGGGAAAGCACCCAGCAGCAAGCTACTCCATTTCAATCCAAGTGGGAAGCAAGAAGATCTGGGATGCACTTGGCACATCTCAGCTATCGCACACTAACCAGTGCACAACACAAAAGACTTTCAGAGGACAAAAATGGTCAAAGTCTTTAACTTGATTGCAAGAAATACTTCTGTATCTTTGCCAGAATGAATTTTTGGATGGCCTTTCAATGCATGGACAAAAGGACAGAAAAAAGGAAATCCAGCATAGCTACGCCTTCAAAAAACAATAAGTTATATGAAATCACCCCACTAAAATTACATGCACTACAATACTATATGTATCACCAAGTGCACAGGAAGAATGAGGGCTTTTTGGGCAAGTCTTGTAGTATGGCACAGAAAGTGGAAAATTTTCACCAAGAAATGCCAGGCTTTAGTTTTTGTGTTACAGATGACTGTCAGCTGCACTGAAATAAAGCTACATAGGTTTGTGGGGATGAAAATTTTACAGCAGCTCTAAATTTTTCAAGTCTCAAAGGTTTAAGTGTAAATATTCATGAACTCCACAGAGTATATTTTCCACACCAAATCCATTTTGAATATTTTATCATACAAACCACTAAAATGATTTTGCATGATCTTTTAAAGAATACTTACTTGTTCATAAAAGTGGAAAATATCAACTGCAAGTGTTAGAACATTGAGAAGTTCACGAAAAGAGAACACATGCTGTTCTGTAAATTCTGTCTGTTAAAATGCAGACAGTTTAACTGGACATGGAAAATTTCTTGTATTTTACAAATCCCTTCTCTCCTTGGTAATCCCTAGTCACTTGTACCAGGATGCTCCTAGCTCAGCTTCAAGATATTTCAAGTTCACTGTGTGAGATGAAAGCACCACCAATTATTCTCTTAAGGTTTAACAGACAATAAGATGGTTCAATATTTTAGCTATGCCCAATCTAAGACCATTACATGAATTTTCCATCACTTGACAATAAAATAAATTTGAATGGATGTCTCCTGTAATGGAAAAAAAATCTTACTTGAAACTAATTAGCTTTTTTGTTTTCTCAGTTACTAATTCAGTAACTTGAACTTGAAAACCTTAGTAATTAGTGAGAGGAGTTAATCTTGAAAAAAAGTTCAAATGTTTAAAAATTAGAAACTGACTGAAATCTCTGATTGAAGTTATGTTAAACATATCCACATCATCAGAGAGTTAAAAATAAAACCATTACTAATTCCTGGTAAATCAAACCTAATTAATAATACCTGCTTAATATATCATATACAGCAGCAGAAAAATTTAGTGTATCAGTGCTAGGGGCAGGATACCCTGGCAAGGAGAGGAGCGAGAGAAAAATATTTCTTTTCACTAGAGTCAGTTACCAAATAATAAAATAGTATAGTGATTACTCTGTGGTTTCAATAAACAACCTTACAGACAGTGGGAGCAGTAGGAATAAGATACTTAGAGTCGAAGAATTAATAGAAAAATAATCTGCCTTTCCACTGCTAGTCAGACAAAGCAGGACACATCTATCTGTAAAGTGAAAAATACAACTTGAAAAAGATGGAACCTCCTCCTCTCCAGGAGTAACTCTAGAAAAGCTTTTGCTTCCACCTGTGCTGGGGAATGCATGCAGTGGCTCCCATCTGTCCACTCCCCAAGGAAATGTCCATAGAGATGTGTGGAGAGCTTTTCCTTTCCTGCTCCAAACTGCTTATGTTTAAAGGGGAAATCTTTTTCTAAGAGGCAACTGGGAGGCTCAAAGTACAGGAGAGAAGATAGGCATTTGATTTCAGTGAGCTGTTCCAATGTTTCTGCCTCCCTGTACCCCAGTGTTGCTAAGCTATGGTGTTATGTGATGTTCAAAGCTATCTGTAGGCACACAAGCCCTTTGTTCCACAGGGCAGCTGAGTTTTTCTATCGAGAAAGAACCAAGTGATGCTAGACAGTCTTGGTGACTTAAAAACCATCACCAATATAAATGGTAAGTCCTTCCTGCAAAACTGTTTCTGTCTGTGGCACACAGGAAGGCAAAAAGCAAAACCTAATCAGGCTGCTGTTCTTGTGGTGGTAAGGATAGACCCTTTGACTGCAAATAAAAGCTTTTTCCACAAACTTCGAACAGTCAGACCAATAAGTCCTTAGCACTACTTCCAGGGTATCTTCTGTGGAAACATCTTACTGCTGCACACATACCCAATAAATAAGTGACATGCATGTGCACACATTCCATAGATGATATCCCCCTTATACACACAGGGACACCTTTCGTTTCTGTGTTCTCCTGCTGTATGCATTTTAGTACTGTAATCAGTACTAAAAAACAACGTGAAAAAACAGTCTTTGTGAAAATAAAAACCCTTGAAACACAAATGAAGCTGTTTAACACCATAAGCACAAAATATGATTTGGCCAGCTGGCACTACAAATACATCTTCAAGTATTAATATAAGTTGCCATTTAGTATAGCAGTATGTATTTCTGTGCAGAACCACCTAAGCTATGCAAACTACTTAGACTCAAGGGAAAGAAATAAAACAAACAGTTGTTATACGCTTCTTCCCTTACACAGTTAAATGCAAATTCTCTCTTACAGTCATATTCTTGCTATCTCCCTGCACACACAGCCGATACGCCACCTACTGCAAACCCAAGCTGACAGCCGGAGCAATGCAAGCAGCATTTCCATTCCAACACCGAGCTGGAGCTGAATAAAGGTGCTTTTTAATAAGAAACATCCTCTCTGCAAGCTGACAAGAGCAAAGCAGGATAGCTGTATTGTTGTCCTAGCTTCAATAATGGAGAGAAAAGCAAGCAGGAGGGAAAACGAATGCGAAGAAAAAAACAGCAACTCTGAAAGCTCCGAGCTAGACAAGGACTATAAAACGTCTCTGATCACTCTGAATGTCGGTGGTTATCTATATATCACACAAAAACAGACACTAACCAAGTATCCAGATTCTTTTCTGGAGGGGATCATAAATGGAAGAATAATGTGCCCATTTGATGCAGACGGTCATTACTTCATAGACAGAGATGGACTCCTTTTCAGACACATCCTCAACTTCCTACGGAACGGAGAACTTCTTCTACCAGAGGGGTTTCGAGAAAATCAACTTTTGGCACAAGAAGCCGAATTTTTCCAGCTTAAGGTACTCTCAGAGGCAGTGAAATCAAGGTGGGAGAAGGAACAGCTAGCATCCCGAGAGACTACTTTCCTGGAAATAACTGACAGCCACGACCGTTCACAAGGACTTAGAATCTTTTGTAATGCTCCTGAATTCATTGCAAAAATAAAATCCAGAATTGTACTAGTGTCCAAAAGCAGGCTGGATGGATTTCCAGAGGAGTTTTCAGTATCTTCAAATATTATTCAATTCAAGTACTTCATAAAGTCTGAAAACGGTACACGATTGGTACTGAAGGAGGATAACACCTTTGTCTGCACCCTGGAAACTCTTAAATTTGAGGCTATAATGACGGCTTTAAAATGTGGATTTAGACTGCTGACCAGCCTGGACTGTTCAAGAGGGTCGATTGTTCACAGTGATGCACTGCATTTTATCAAGTAATCACAAAGGCAAAGGAAACAAGCACGCAGCCAGTAAACCTCCTTGAGCTGCAGCCTCCTGGCATCACAAATAATGCATCTAACTAGCCCTGTACCACAGAGCTCAGCTGCTAATCAACTGATGTGAGCTAATGGTATGTAAATCTCATAATGACATCTATCTCTGGCTTACTTAAGCTCAATGAAAATTTTATGCCTGAATTTAACAAGAATTATCTGCTAACATTGTAAACACAGATGGAATGCTTTATGCTCTTTGTAATATGTTTTCTCAATGCTGTCTTTTAACCAGAGAGTCTAGCTGAATTTTTGTGTACCTGTGTGATGAACGTGCATATACCTAACTGCTCTGCTGAACAGCAGTGAGAATGTTTTCAGATAATAAGCAGGCTTAAAGTATGTTTTGCTTATAACAAATTCAGAATGGATTTTAACTGGAATAAATGATTTTGACTGTTCATTAGTGTTTATGGTAATCTATTATACTGAATTTGCAAAAAACAAGACTGCAAGAGGGTTTAAAAAAACCAACTTAATTTTTAAGTTAAATGGTTTCTCAACTCACTTAACCCCAAATTTATACCATATTGCTACACTAATGTTGCCAGAAACATGTAAACCAACAAAATGATGCTGGGGGAGATTAATTTTACTATAGGAATTGGGTCCAATCTTAACACAGAATGTTAAATTTTCTAATCATGCATACATATCAAATAGCTAACAGAAGTATTTGACATTAAGTTTAGTCTAACAGGTTTCCAGTACTGGCATCCTACAATGCCACAGTCAGTATTTCCTAGCAATCATTTCTGCTCATGAGGACAGGCAATGAACAGAGCTCTTGCATTGCACAGTGGCTTACTAAATGCAATGAGTACTATCAGTTCTGAACAGACCACCTGCTGGCATTAAAGACAATTCACTCTAAGTAATGGAATAAATACCTTCATGCTCCTTATCTCCACTATTTACAAAATATTTTAATTTATATTTTAAACTAAGTTTTAATCATTTCTGTAGAACAACTGTAATTAATTTAAACACAAGTATTACAAACCAGTCACTTCACAAAAGCATCATCACAAAAGGCAAGAAGAAGCAGCACTAACTCTAAGCATTGTTTGTCACCGAAACCAATCATCATTCACTGCTTATATGAACCCAAAATTCAAGTAAAATGCTTACAAAGAAAGGAAAAAACCAACTAAGGACTTCTGCCAAAACACTGATTTTGTACAGGCAAAAAATAATGTCAACAAAAGGCAGTACAATCCATATTAGAAGTGGCAACCAAGGAAAACAGCTAACACAAGACAGGCTGAGAACAGCTGTGGTTTGGATTTTAGGGGGAACAAATCAATTCTTAGAATCAAGGGCTGAAAATACAAATGCAAGGTCCACTAATCCCTCAACATGAAACTCTTTTTTATTTTTAACATAAAACAGGTGTTATTAACTAGGTCCCTTGCTAGACACGAATTAATACAGTGATCCTACATCTCCAGACCAGGCAGCCGTGACTGAAATATATTCCAATATGATTTTATCAAATGGGGGAATTCAACCTCTTCAGAATACTCCATCAGAATGAATACACTGTCTAGAAATGATGATGTTTTCTATCTAGTCCTCCTGTTACAGACTTACAGTCCACAAAAAATGTGGTTCTATAAAAAATATGGTTCTAAGTAGAACTTTTCTAGACTCTAATGTTTAGAGTCTAAAAATCAGATCTCTTTACATTTCAGGCATACAAGCTGAAGAACTGTCCATGTATCCCAAAACATCTCTGAATTTGTCCAAATGCATTAATTATACACACACAAAAGATACATAGTAAAATAGTATTGTTTACATATGCCACCAGCATGTGTCATCTTCTCTCCTCCCCCTCCAAGCTATTTTCAAATTGATGTATTAAAAAAATCCTCATTAACCACTAATCTTGTGCTTATAAGAATCTGTAGGACTTCTGTGAAAAGCAAATGTGAAAGCTTCCCTAAAAGAAATACAAAATGCTGTTGATCTTCTAGGACAAGACCTAGAAACAGAATCACACAGAACAATTACATGAAAAGCCTTTTGTAGACACAATTCTCTACATGAGCAAGATAAAGTAACAAGACAATCTAAAAAAGCTCCATAATGAATCCACAGGTTTTAAAGCAGCATGCTCACAGTGCTGACAAATACACAGCCTGCATCAGCACAAAGTCTGGGGGAGGCTGTTGCTCCTGGGATGTCAAATCATCCATTTGCACTTAAAGACTTTTGATTATAACCTTCATTTGTCCTGGGTCTTTGACTAAAATTTAAAATGCAATTTCAGCTGAAAAGAAGGAAAGCAAAAACCAATTTTTATTTCAAACAATTAATATATTTTAATTAAAATATGTTATGGTTGCTCACCTTTCAGTTAGGCTGTTAGGATGCCAAACACCAAGAAATCAATTGTTAGCACTTCCCTATCAGAAGGCAGCATCAGTTTTTTTACTGGAGCATGACTTTTGCTCATGAAAAATCAGTAGAGAATTTGATGGGTCTACATTTATTGTAGAAAATATTTTCAGAATATAAGTTATTCATAAGCTGATAATCACAGGTAACATGGAAACTATCTGAAGCATCTTCTAACAGTATTCTATAGCTATTCATAAAAGATTTATTAGCCAGGCTTTTGGTTCATAGTATCTACAGCCCTCTCAACCTAGGAAAGAGAGCTTGAAAAAAAAAAGGTTTTTTTTAAGGGAAAAATGTACTTCTCTAATCATTATTAAAATAAGTACCTGTGTTGTTTGGTTGGTTTATTGCAGGTTGGTTTGTTTGTTTGTTTAAAATTCCATGATTCATTACCTTATGCAATTTTAACTGGATTTTATGTATATTTCTGTGTAAGTAACACCGACATCTATGGCACACATGTAAAGTCATCTGCTGCAACACTAACTTCAATCTTGTTTCTTTTCCCTTTTTCATGAGCAGTGATGCATTTCTGCAACTGTCAGGGTTTGAAATTTTTACATGCTACCACTGATCGAAGTCACCTTTTGAATTACACAGCAGGAAGGAACATGGAGGTAAAAAAATTAATTCCCTTCCCTATTCAGACTAAACAAATCCACAACAGTCTTGAATCATGCCATATCAGCTACAATTAGACACTTCAAACTAGATAGAAACTTGAGCAATTTTTCAGGGTGGGCGTGTCTTGTTTTGGTATATGAACAAAAAGAGCACATAAAACCTCAGTACTATGGATAATACCTCCTTTGTACTCCATAAACATACTAAATATAACATAAATATATTTTGCATATGTTCAGTCAGATGGATATTTGTGTTTCATTACAGAAGGATGAGCCAGAAAAAAATACCCAGTTATGCATCAGCTACCTTTTCTGTCTTTTCTTTAAAGTTGGAAATTTCATATTCAGTAACTACTATGACAATATGAAAGCTGCAAAATCAAGTGCTTAAGTCAGAAATACCCACAGTTGTTCTAACAACATTAACATTACTTAGTATATGATCCGCAGGCAAAATATTTCTATTCTCCTTTCTCCCATTAAGACTTGGATCACAACAAACTTACCAGAACTGCCCTACAAGTATCAGGAAGGAATAACAATTATCATAATCTCTCTGAGGATCTTCAACTGCTCTGGTAGGAGTAAGAAGGAACTTCCTCCCATTTCCCCAAGGAGGCCCTTAACCTGCTCCCAGGCTTGGTCAGCTCTGCTTGCCTCCCTGCCTGTTTTGTCAGGTGAGAATAGGGGTCACCAAACAGAAAGGACAGACGCAACTGAAGGCAGGACTAAATTCCATAGACTACAAAAAAATGTTCTTGCCCTGATTAATTTCTTGAATGACTATTCATGGTAAAATATAAATAGCTGCCAAACTGACCAAAATACTGACACCTGGATGCTCACCTTTCCCCAGTGGTGGAGGAGAAGCCAAGTACTCTATCACAATTGGCAGTACACTGGCATAGGTACCAACTACATGGGCTTCTATTGAGAACAAAACCTACAAGTGGCTGCATTATGTCAGACTAAGGCCTGTTTTAGCCCAGTTTTCCCTGGTGACTGGGAACTCTTTCTAAACCCAGAGACTTCACATCTGGGAGAGCCGCCATTTTTGATCCTTTGACCCTCACATTCTTTCCCTTGTCTTGTTCTCTCCTCCCACCATTCAACTATTTTTTTACTTTTGTTTCACCGTACCCCTTCCTTTCATCAGGCCAGTTGTAGGGCTTTGTCAGGGATGCCTAAGAAAGAATAAATACTGGGAAAAACATATACATAAACATGTACATATATACAAACATATACAATGCCTGCTCTTCAGTCTCTAACCACTTACTGCCCAATGACTTCTAGAGTTAGATGTGGTTTGTGGAGGTAGTCTTGATGGTGTGAAATACAGAGGCTGCAGAACAAGGTCAAATTGCAGCTCCAATTCTGTATCTTCAGTACTGACTCACCCACTGACCAGTGTTTCACAGCCTCATAATTGCACTATTGATATTTTCAAATGCTCATGTCTTATTTTTTAGTTTTTGCATTTGTACCTATTACAACTGTTTAAGTGACAACAGGTCACTTCTTCTCTACAGTAGGTAAAAATTACATAATCATTTGCAGAAAATCGGTGGCATTGTTATTTTCACCTCTTAAAAGCATTACAAGGTTCCACTCAGTAAGACGAGAAGAGGTTAAGGAAATTATCTTCTTCCTCCATTCCTCATTAGTATACAAGCAGAATAAGGAGAGGCAACAAATAATACAATTTAACAAGAGCAGTGTCTAATCCATTCATTTATTTGTGTAGAAGGGTCATGTTGCCCTAATGCTACTGAATGATAAATCAGGATTGGGGAGGAAGAGCACAAGTTCACCTGGGTCTGTGACAAAATAAGTACTATTTTTCTAGGCTGGATCATCTTTGCAAAATAACTATTACATAAACCTAACATTGTCTACTGCCCTGCAACACAGGGTAGATTGACAGGAAAGTGACTATCAGTTAAAAAAAAATGAAGGAATCCTTATATGAAGAGAGAGGCTTGCATAATTTACTGTGTTGAAACAAAATCAATAAGTAAGGCATAAGAAATTCAAGATCAGAAAAAAATAACATTTTGGGGTTTATTTACATTTGAAATAGACATTCTGTAACTCCTATGTACTGGTATATCACAGAGAACATTGTCACTAAACACTACCTCTGTAAATCATCATCATTCCCAGCAAAATGCCAGAAAACAAGCAGTATGGCAAGGACTGGGGAAGGTAGGAGGAAGATGTATGATGACACCTGAGAAACACAGATGAGCAAGCACTCCAAAAAAGAAACTGCAGTTGCCTTTCTTTCTGGAATTGTGTAATACTCTGTAGAACTAGACAGGTGATTTCTTTTCCCAAAAATGTTTGTAGTAGGAGTACCACACACAGCTAATGCAACAGTCTCCCAAGAAGCTGTTTCTATCTGTGCTGTTCAAAGCTGGTACAATAATTATAGCTGCAAACAGCATCTACTCATTTAAAACACCATTACAACATGATGATATGCAAGCTCAACATGCTAGGATTTCAAAACCAAGTTGTTAGAAGATGACTCCTATAAATTGAGTCATTCTGAATGTCTATAAGCTTCTCCTGATAATGCTAAAAATTACAATACTGCCTTGTTCACTGGTGGTGTGACTTTGGAGGACACAACCTTGGTTTACACACAGTTCATGAAAGCCATCCTCTTTCTGGGCATTAAAGGGGGACTCCACTTGTTCCACCCCAAGCATTTATTTCAGTTTTGTGAAAAGCTAGATCTCTACACTCTTCCAGGATACTTCTTTTTTTCCTTTGACACCACCAAACTTTCAGGGGCAGCTTTGTTCCAGGTATGGCAAGCCTGCTCTAACAGAAGCACAAGGTCTTCTTGCTCACAGCTCCTGAAGAGAGATTTGGCATCCTGTGTCAGGGGGTGGAACTTTACCAGCAACAGAAACACATCAAGGAGATGAGAATTGAGATTTAAAAATCCAAGGCTGCTTGCTGGGAAAACGCTCCAGGAAGATGAAGTTCCAAGAGGCTTGCTAGAGTCTGGAGACTGATGCTCAGGGAAGTCTGCAGTGCTGGACTTCCCCAGCTGTGAGAATGGGGAGGGAGAGGTGTGGTGAGAGAGCCTATGAGCACTATGAGATGAACAGAAAGGGTCTCAGTGTCACTCAGTGTCAGCTGAGGGTCTTGGTTTTGTGATAAAGACAGATGCCCACACAGTGCAACACTGAGGTTCTACAATACAAGTAATGTCTAATAATCCCGAAATTAATAAATAAATGAGGAAAAATCTTACAAAATTCTCTTTTTCCTTTTCATATGCCACCTTTCAAAGATGCAATTTTCTTTATTGTAGCAGACATCAGAGGAATTAACTTTTTTAAAGAATTGTTAATAGAAAACTTCAAGCTACAAATCTCCTGCTGCAGGTCCACAGAAAGCTATTTGTTAGCTCCTAGGAGATTCCTGATTTTGTACCACAGCGAACAGATAAAGTGAAAAAAAAAACAGGTCAGAGGTGGATACAGACTCTCTCAATCAGGAAGAAAAAATAAGCAAACAAACTAGCAATGAACAGGCTAAGCATGAAAAAATGTAAACAGAACAAGCAACTGTAACACCAAACCCAGTCATTTATTGCCTCTCTACTACTTAAATAAGGCCTTTGGCAAGTATTAGGGATAAAGCAGTACATTTTCTCAGTGCTGAAACTGGTAGTCTCAGAGGAGACAAATTAAAGGTCCTGCCAGCCAGGTTGATAAGAATCAGCTAAAGAGAGGAAAAGGTACTCTTGAGGTTAGAAGTCTTATCAATACTAACATTATCTAAGGCCTGCAGCACTGCCAGGTCTCGTGACATTTCCAACACATTTTCTAAAAAGAACAGCAAATAAAGTTCTTTCCCAACAGGGCAGAAATCTAACACGTAGGCTATCTTATGCCTTCCCATATGATGATAAAAGTCTACTTCTATAACTCTACTGCCATGCCAAGATTATGATTTCTGGGTTTGCCCACAGAGTTCTTTCATTTTATTCACTTTGTAATTGCCTCGTGCAAACCTTACATCTGTTACCTGTCAGTTTTGTACTGGCCAAGACAGAAGACATTTGATTTTCCTCTGCCCCTTTGATCCATCATTCAAGGCTCCGAATTTGCAATACTTCAAAAATCTGAAGCCTTCAAATGTGATCAAACCCATCAAATGCTGGTAGGTGGGTGAACTGCAACAATCAGCAAAATACCTCAGAGCAGACAAACACAATTTGTGAAGTCATGATCTGCAATGCCCAGCATGGCTCAGATTCCTGGGATTCCTCAAGAGTCATAAGGAAAACCAAGAACTCTGGTACAAGCCAAAAGCACACTTCTGTTTAGTTCAGTACTTCTACAAGCTGGACATGGACATCATGTCAAGGAAAAAATATGGTCATGGGATTAATTCCCATTGTTTTGTATCAGGTTCTGTTCTCAGGAGAGAAACTGTATGACAATAAGTACATTAGTTTGCTCAGACATACATGTTAGACTATTCAAACAATATCCTAAAATAAATAGCCAGACTCTAAGGACACCGAGGACATTTACGCAAATTCTCAAAAAAATTAACTAAATTTAATTTAATTAACTTAGGTTAATGCTGGCCTACATTAAATCTGTATCCTTTTGCTATTCTACCACTGCACCTTCCCTGTTCTTCCACAATATTTATTATAACCAGTACCATAGGCCTTGACTACATATACCTTAAAGCAGGAATCATTTCATCTTTTTGTGTTTCAATAGCTACCAATTGAGTCTCACACTGATTGCGGCTCCTGGAAAGCTACTGGGAAGTTTGTATTTTAAGTTGTGTTATATTTATCTGTCAACAAACCCAGTTACATTTCCAAGACAAAAACTGTTTCCGTGTCTTGAAAATGGCAGAATCTGCATCTAAATTATCTTCAACACTGAGCTGTAAGCTAGTATTTAAATTAAAAGTTACTATTTTATTTCTCCTGACAATCATTTTTCAGTTAGAGTTTCACTTTTGGAGTTTAATTAATATATGTAAACTGCTTGAAAGAGGATAAAATCAAATGTGCATTTAGCAGCTTTACACCATCCCATGTTATACCGTAAGAAGTCTCTGTCTTTACCAAAAAATTGCTGATTTTATCACATGGAGTTCAGTGGTTATCATCACCCTTACAATGAATTTCAAATATTCTAACATATGTATAATCAACATATGAATCAACTTTTTTTACTACAATATCAAGAAATTAAGGAAGTGGTATCTACAAACAGTTTGAGTGTTGTACATTTGTGTCTGCAGTCACACTCATACACTCACACTTAGTAAAATTTTAATACTAAATTCACCCTATAATGTATGTCTACATGCTCAAAGCTTGGGCAACATTATATACTCAGTTGCTGCCCATGTAGCTTCCATATAAGGCACTTCCACAAGGACAGCACCTAATTGAATTTGCTCTTACATGAGAATGCATTTCTTTACTGTATCATTCTCAGCCTATGTAGTCATAGGCTCAGAGCAGCAGCTTCTGACTAGTTTTTATTGGGGGGAGAGCAGGTCACGCTTTATACTGGCGCAAATGCTTGGTTTTCACAGCTTCTGTCACGACTGACAGCACTTTCAGGTAGGTGCAAGCAATGCCATAAACAAACAAGAGCCACATACACATATTTGGATTTAAATTGCCTGCTCATCCTCATATAGGACCAAGCAAAGCCAATTTTCATTTCTCTTTTCCTTTAGCTTAGTGTGTCATTTGCTGTGCTCCTTTCACTTTTAGCATAAACCAGCCTTCAGGCACTAAACAACACTAGTTGAATCACCAAGCAGTGTTTATCACAAGCTCTAAACAAACAGGATTTCTGTATGGAAAAACTGATCTAAAATTATAAAATGCAAAAGGAACTCAAATTTAGTTTAAGGAAACTTGTCTCACATACGTCTTGATTCCTGAATATTTTGACTGTAAACATCATTCGAGATATTATGGATATTAAAGATTTCACATGGGCTCAACCAACAGGGACACTTCATAGAAGAAAAATCCATGAGATCCTGTAGGTAAAACACTCTCATTTCTGATTCTGGAACTCCCTGAGCTGTGAATCACTAAAGGCTGGAAGAAGCTGGAGCAGGTTGCCCAGAGAGGAGACAGGTGCTCACCAGAAACTTTCAAGGTTAGGTTGGACTGAGCAACCTGTTTTAGTTGAAGATGCCTCTGCTCATTGCAGGGGTGTTGGACTAAGTGAGCTTTAGAGATCCCTTTCAAACCAAACTGTTCTATGATTCTATAAGAAGTATCCTGGGGAAGTACCATTGTGCTTTTACACCGTTCTTACTCCCATCTCAAGGTATCTGCTGCTGACCACCACTGAGGACAGGACACCAGCCAGATGACCTTTGGTGTGATCCAATATCACTCACAGTCTCTCTCAAACAGCATCATGTAGAGTAGCCACACTATCATGGCTTTTCTAGGTGGTTTACAACTATCCCAACAATAAATTAAAAACGTGATTAAAAATGTCAGACATAATACTAAGGATTTACAACATAAATTTTGACAGCAGCTTACCAAGGTAAAAGATTTTTAAGGATGTAAATCAAATGGTTTCTAAATATCATATCTTATTTACTTTCTTTACTTACTAACTATGAATAAACCTTACCTATTTTATTTCTGTAAGACCCAAAAGGATCTTGTTATGCTAACATGCTAAATAAATACATAAAAGACATTATCTTTGCCTCAAAAGTAATTGATGTAGGCCAAGAAACAGTAGATAATCGAGCACTAAATAACCTGAATTACCTGAGAGTTAATTTGGAGAAGGTCATATGACTTCCACAATGATTTTGAGAAAAAAGTGAATAAGCAAATAGTGTAACTGATGGCTGAGAGTCCTCCTTTATATGCCCCAGGGTAACCAACTAACATCACTCAGAGAGTGAATCCATAACCAGTTTGATTCCAAAAAATTGGTTTAGAACTCATCTTGTCAGCATATTTAAACAGCTCACACCATACAGTAATTCATTCTTCTGGCTGAAGCAAAAATACAAACAACTGAACACGTGGCCATCTTACACAACAGTCACAGAACACGGAGGCTCCAAGTGAAGACAATTCATCCATTCAAACACAAACCGAAATAAATTAATTTTAGCAGTTAAAATCTCAATATCTGATTTACATGAGACACTGCACAGCAGTGAATCTCAGTTTTCAAGTGGTATAAAATACCAATCTCTAGGAAGTAGCCCTTCTTACCTTACAACTGCACCACGATTCACACAGAATCGTATGAACAGGTTTTACCAATTAACTAAGAAGAATTGCAAGCTATAAAACACACCTTGGACTCAGTACAAGTCTGCAGACTATAACATTCCTAACAACAGTCTTCTGACATGCTTAGGCCAGTGTAATAGAAAGAATCTCCATTTTACAAAAAATTCCCTGCTACAGAAAACAAAACCCAAACCCTACCTCTAGCCAGACACAAACTATACACTTTTGACAATATTTGATGCTGAAAGGCAATTGAAAGAAGTCAGATACTAGAAAAAGCAGAAGTCTCCATGTTTAAGTGTCCAAAAATACTTTCAAGAAGACATTTTAAACACCCATTAGCATTAAACTTTTGTTTAGGAAATGCTTTTTAAAAAAATAGAAGTTTGAAACTCTTTCACATGAGCCATCTCATATCTGTGCCATTACCACTTAACGAGTGCACTCGACTCCCAATACTATTTAATCCATGTGCACGAGAGATAATACTACTTTTTATGGACTATTTTTATGACTGCTTAGTTTATGCAATTGGAATCAAATAACAAAAGATCTGGAAATGCATTACAAACTTCCCAACCAAAAGAAAAGAATTCAAACTAAATGCAGAAAAACAGTAAAATTGAAACAAAAAAAGGTTGAGAAATAAATTAAAATATCTAAACCATCATTGCAAAGAACATTACATTTCTAAACCTCTCCCTCATCATTTTATTCCCCTTCTTTTAAATAAAAAATATCAATAATTTAAACTTTTGAGCACAGCAGATAAACAGTTTATGAAGTTATTTTTTAATGTTATGATATCCTACAAAATATAAAAGAAAAGACACTTTTTTTTTAATCTACCAATTTCTTAAGAAGCAAAACTCAAAATCTGCAGTAATAAGTAATTTCTGAAGTGCTTCAAAGAAAGTATCTGTACTCACCAGCACTGCCACTTTCTGATTTTTCTTCTGATTGGTTTTCTGGGAAAAAAAAAATCAGAAAAGTAATCGCAATGTTTCTGTGTTGATTATTTGAAATTACATCCAACAACTGGGTTGCAAAGTAAATAATGATAAATTACGATAAAATCAAAATCACTGGATTTGATTAATGTTTATAAATATACCTTCTGAGGAATAATTTGCTACCAGGAGCAACAAATAAAAAAGTCCTTTAGTGGCCAAACTCACTCACAACTTAAATGAGAGAACTCTACTGCACCTCTGACTGAGCTCTGCGAGAACAAAGTTACACATTTATACAAAATCAGTAGTAGGATTATGCTCAAGCAATGTACATTATTCATTTAATGTACATTATTCATTTATCTCACCGGTTAGTCTAGACAAACATTTTAGTATATTACAAAAATAATCAGGATTCTGCAAAAGAATGTTCTTAACTGGCATTAAGTAATTTTTTTTACCTTGATCAACCTCTTCTCTACCCTTTTTAAGGCCATGGAAGAATTTATTTCTTCAAGCTTTTTCCTCTCTGATTATTTGTCCTACAATGATACTATAGTCCATTGGTATTTTTTTGTCAAGCATTTGTACTTGTCAAGTACAACAAATACATATTATCAGAAACATCTCCTGTTCCATGTAGCAGAGAATCATAAGTATGTATGAAACAGACACAGTGTTGCAAAGTGACTTGCTAAAAAATTATCACTCTAGTGAAAGTCAGAGCCAGATTCAGAAGCAGTTTTCTGCAAGAAGTTCCAATCCCACATTTCAATAAATGGCTGCCAGTAGATGTCTTGTGGTAACCTGAGCTGTAACCCCTACCAAGTCCTATAAGACTAAACCCCTCCATTAATTTGTCATTATTAAATGTGACTGTTCCTCCTATATTTCTTCTTTTTATGCATCCTCTGATGCAGAGAACATTTTCACTTCCCTGAAACACAGTTAGAAATGGTAAAACATACTTGTCCTTTGCTTTCAACTCAGGCAAGTTATAGCTGTCATTACAGGCTATTTACTTACAGGCAAGAGTGAATTACTGCTCTAACTCAGAGAGTAATTTTCGAGTTCAGTTAGGTTGATAATTTCTGCCATTTACAGGCTGAGTATTAAAAGAACTGAAAACATGAAATATTTTAGAAAACCTTTTTCCTCATACTGATACTTGTTGGCTTTGAAGGCTTGTGTCCTTCTTTTCTCATTAAGATGGCTTGAGATCCTGAGGCCCGAATGCAAACATAAAAACCAGTATCTTACAGCTCCTTCTTTCTTTACACCAGGTGGCTGTATTTAGTCTTAGCAGCTGAAGGCACCTGCCTCCTCTATGAGAAACAATCATTATATGACCCCTTCCCAGCCATGAGTATTCACAAAGTGGGTAAAGATCCCTCCCAACTTTCAAACGTACATCCAGGATAGCCTGTTTGCAGAAAACCAAGTATTTTCTCGTTGATGTAATTTTTTGTGCATGTTTCGCACATTTACAGCATGACATAAAATAAATGCCAATATCCTAACTCAATTGTAGCTCCATGAAGGAAACATTCAGTACACGCACAAGAACCAGAGGATGAAATGAAGAACATACAAACATACAAAGATATGAACACTTGTCTGAAGTGAGAAGCAAGATGGAACTGGACTTAAAGCTGTTCAATTTCAACTGATTTTTAATGGAAGACCAGAGCTACCTCACCAAAACTACTGACAAAGACATCACACTTGAACATTGCTAAGAGCATCTCTGATTGAAATGGCAATAAACGTACTTCATTTCTACAGGTAAAGCGTGTGTGTTTACATCTGCACTCACCAGTGGAGACAAGAAACCAGACAAAATTCAAGTCTTGCAAAAAAGTGGCATTTTTCCTCCTCATCATTAGACAACTCATTTTTGTTATGATTAGGTCACAAGTTCTGCTTTAAAAATCTTCTCCACATTAATATAATGAAGAAGGAAAAGGAAGGTGTACTATGTCTCCTTAATGTATTTCATTAATGCAGACTACAGCTGCTCAGCCTCCTCTACAACATGCAAAGAGTTGATAAACGTCAACAGATTTGGGTTGGTTAGTTGGGGTTTTTTGTTGTTAGTGGGTTTTTTGCTGTCATTGTGGTAGTGGGTGGTGGTAGGGTGTCGGTTTTTTACACGTACATCAGTGAGACTGGAAACAAAAGGTATTTTAAATCAATGAAGTATGCAAAAAGACTATTCCCATCACACAGAGACCATTCTAACAGGCCATTTATTTTGTGTGTTATATCCTCAATTGTTTAAATTTGTGCAGGAATTAACAGTCTATAGTTTTAATAACAGAAATGAAAATAAAATTAGCTTATCCCTGCCGGCCAGCTGAACCTGCTTTACAGTACTTTTTTAACCCTCCAACAAGCATATTAAGTAATTAAATAAATATAATTTCTATTTTTTTGAGATGGAGAAGGGGAATGATGTAAGCAACTGCAATGGTTTTCTAAATGGACTGTATGTCTCAATAATACAGACAAAATTTTGAGCCATCAAAATGATGTCTGTAATTAAACTAGCTTGAGCCTCAAATTCTCCTTTTCTGATCAAGGGCTTAATCTTCATGATTCTCAAAAATATTTGGGAATTTGCATAAATGCCATAGATGTGAAAGGCTGCTGTTACTTCTATTTTTTTTTTAGATTGTGAGGCTGCTGATAGGTTTTCTGCTTCTGCAAACAGTCCAGAAAAGACTGAAGTACATAACAGAACAAAGAAGCATTAGGTTAGATCCCAAAATCTTCTGGAGACTGGAATATGTGGTTAAGTGACAGCCTGAACAGAAACAATTGGAAAGTACTGTTAACACAGACAGGTACACGTCAAAACTCCTCATCAGGCTGCACTAAGATGGCAGAACAGTGAGGGTGTTTATTTCCTAAATAACAGTTTGATGAGGAATTTCAGAATTCAGACATTTATCTAATAGAATTGGAAACAGTATTACAAGGCATCAAGATTCTGAGCACACTGTATTTTACTGAGAATAATTAAGTGTAATTAAAGAAGTAACTGCTTTAATTAAAGGTTTTTATTAGGGTTTGTTCCCTTCAAATTTCTTCAATAGCTGGGCATAACTGATATTTAAAAATACATATATGCAAATCACAGAATAAAAACCTCTGAATATTCATTTTCAATGGAATACAATTGTACGTTGTATGTTATCATGGTAGGTGTGATTCATGTACAAACTCAGAAGAGGTGCTTTCATATATGAGATGCTGTATAAAGGAAAAAAACCCAACAATTCAAAACAATGGGAGAATTTTCAAGGAATGTGGGAATAAAGGAGCTGTTCTTAAGTATATAGGCAGAGTTATGTGTATTATTGAACAAGAACACAAAAAATAATTGAGTGTCACTAACTGAATTTCTGAAGGAGAGAAGGCTCAGGAAACTGAAGAAAAACAAAATATTAAAAGCCAGCAATGTTCTGTGAAGCATGAAACAGTGAGACAATTCATGCATGAATGCTGCTCAGAAGCAAAGCTCTGGTATGTGTTCTGTCAATGGAATTCTCTGAACACTTTTTACTTTCAGTAAGATGGAAAGAGCATGAAAGAATTTGAAGATGCAAAAATAGACATTATGGCTATCCCACTTATGAAGGGGGAGTTGTGAAGATACAGAATTTAAATAAAATGAATCATCTCATCCAACTTTACAGAAATATCTTATACTTTATCTGTGTCTACGATGTAAAATCTTCTCCTCCACCCATCAGTCCTTTACAGTCTGGGATGCAATTGCCTGCCAAGGTCTGTGTTTTCACAAGTTATATTAGCAGCACATTTTTCCAAAAACCAGTTTAATATGAAACTTTTATCATTATCTCTAACAAAGCTGCAATTTTATTTATATTAAGATCCAGCAAACTTAAACTACATGCTGGTAGAAAAATTAGGCATTGGGCAATTAAAGGAGTATGGAAAGTAATGTATAATCATAATCAGAAAAGTTTGCAGTTAAATGTTTAACAAAAGTGTCTCCTTATTCCTTCAATGAAGAAAGAAACTCTTAAATTACAGCATTATCTTATGCTAGGGTGTCTGCCAGTGGGAATCACAAAAAACAATTTTAACCAAATATACCCTATGTATCAGGCCCATGAATTGCCCCTAGATAGTTTCTAGCTATATGCACAGATGAAGAATTCATTTTGTTCAATAAGACACATTAAAATATATGCAAAACCTTCTGCTTTTCACCCGCCAAAAAACCACAGCTATGATAGCTGATGACAAAGATGAGATAAAACGACTGGAAGCACAAATAGCATTGTAGCATAGCAACTGTTGATGTACATATGGTGATGTTTATGGAACAGAATGTAGTTCATATTTAATGCAGAAATAACACCAAAACCAGCCTAGACAGCCAGACCTAGATAGCAAGAGACAAGTGTGCTTTGGATCCCTCTGCAGACATGACGGAAGCCATGCTTCCCACCAGCTTTGCTACACCCGTGCTCAGGAACGCCACCACAGGCCTCAGTGATCTGCCCAGCGATGGAGACAATGTAATGTCCACACCTGCAACAGCCTTGCAAAGGAACTAGGGAGATACTCCGCAACTGCCAGCTTAAGAATACTCAGTATTATTCACTGGGACTATTTCAAATTACAGAAAAAGGAAAAGGAAAAAAAAAAGGGAGAAATCCCAGAGCGAATCCAAAGAGAAGACACAGTATGTGTGAAAGCCAGCACAGGCCACATTTTTAACAGTATATGGGATGGAAGCCACTTTACCAAGCTGCCTATTAGTTCAGATACACACTGCAGAAAAGCAAGAAACTGCAATTAACTACATTTTGGACACAGTAAATTGCACCTTAGAAGAGCCTACTGCTGTGCATTAAGAAATAAAGGACCACCAGAGATGCAGACATTTACAATAAAGGATTTCTTCCAACACTACAAGTAGGAGAAGCAAGTTCAGTTAAGACAAAGCAAAACAAAACCCACAGAAAATCCATTCAGAAGACTAGAAATTACATCATGCAGAAAATATTAAATTACTTGTCAAATTTGATCTTTTTGGCTTGCTCTAAATGACCTGATGAGTCAATGTGAAGTGCTGAATTATCCAGAATATAAACTGCCTACAGCATCTTCCAAGAGCACAGCATATTTCAGAAAAGCCATCAAAAAGACAGTCACTCCAACACAAGGATCCCAGGGTTAAAGGACTACATAGAGAATAGATCTTAGGACATTCAATGTGCTCAAAAAAGGGTGGAGGGGGGAACAAATCACAAACCCATAATCAAAAAAAAAAAAAAACAAACCCACCCTGTACAAAACAAACCCAACTGCTTTAAGCCATTTGCTCTGATTGATTTAAGTCAGTCCTCAGTAAGGGTATTGACTGAGAGCAATAGTGCATGAAGCACTTTTTTATCCATATTTCATTTGCCTAATTCCTCAATTGCAACCTTCTAGATGATATCTGCAGTTCCACACCAGCTTAATCTTTGGCCCATGGTTGAAACTGATATATTGCTTGTGTTATGTGGTGAAGATTAAAAAAAGAAAAAGGACAAGATGCTTTTCTGAAAAAAATATGCTTATTATAATATGAAGACTCACACTGGTCTGTGAATGAATTTCAATTTCCTATTACTGCATTAGTGTGGATCGCCTGATGTGCAAAGATATATAAGTTCTTATTGAGTGTTTTTTCATGGTCAATACAGTGGGTTTTCCATGGGGATTTATCCATGATGCTACTGGCATCAGTAGCAGCCTTCCTTTCTGCTGGGACATCTGTACAGTCCACTCTTTAGACACCTATTTTCTCACTAGCCATAATTCACTTTGAAATTTGTTGAAAATGGACACGGAGCCCAAAATATGCCTACACATTTAAGCACATGAGTGTAACCTCAGAAACATGCTGCCTGTAAGGAATCTGACTGGAATTTGGAATATTTATATCATGTTCATTTTTCAAACCAAAAAACAGTCAAGCAAGAAAAGCACAATAATGTATATTTTTGATTGTACTGTCACTGTACCAACTTAAATGCAACAGCAAAAAAATTTAGCTATTTTGCATTTAAATCAGTTTCAGGAAAACTCATTGACTGCATGTTATGCTTGCTAATCTCAAACAAAACAAATTTTGACAGGGTCTATGCTTATTCACTGCTTCATCCCAATCATTTCTCAAGCAACTAACTACCAGTTAATATAATAATTTCTACTCAGTAAATTCATGGTCTTCAAATGACTGTTTCGAGTCACTAGGAAATGCAAAACTTTTAATTGATTAAATTTAAAAAATTAACAGAGGAAAAATCAGCATTCTTATAAGATTATATTCACAGAAGAGACCAATTCAAGGAGAAAAAACCAAATTTTAGTTCATACAAAAAATACATGGGCACACAATAACGTTTTCTCAGTCAAAACCCTAAAGGAGAATGTACACAATGTACTGCACTCTGTATTGCATTCCATGCTCTCCCCCTGCTCTCTCCAGCAGACTCAGAGCTTAAATGAACATGATAACCCCAGAGAACTTAAATCAGTTGCTTGATCACACCAAGTAAACAGACAGACACAAAAAAATTACAACAGTGTTATCTACACAGAAAACAACAAAACAGCCAAAATCTCACAAGTCTTCTGTCTTTTACAGCACTGAGCTTATTGAAAGCAGACATACTGGTAAAGTCATAACAACTTTAATTCTAACTTACCTACTGAAGTTTCTGTGAACACTGTTAAGGTCTGTCCTCCCACACTTTGCAGAAGAAATGGATGTTCTCTTGGTGCACTGACTGAAGCAGGCTTTCCTCCAATATCATTGATGCTTGCAAGCTCTTCATTCAAAGTAAATGACACCTAACAGTCACAATTGCCACAGTGTTACCAAACAGACTCAATTACACTATTTCATAAGTTATGGGGAAACAAAAAGAGAGAAAACACAAGTAGTATAGCATATTTCTATTTCAAAAATAAAAGGTGATATAAGAGCCTTCCACACTGATCCCTTTTTGAAATACAGAATTCAAAGCTTTCATGTACTTAATAAAATTTACTCATCTTTCAAAAAGTTGTAAATTACTTCCTCCTGAAGTCAGAGAACAATTTGATTTTACTTGTTAAAATATATGGCACAATAGGTTTTCAGCCATTGCTCAGTATGTGTGCTGAAAAATGTTTTGCACATCCAGAAAAAGTGCTGAAGTACCACAAGAAGTGTTACTAGCCTGGGACTCCTGAATTGCACACAGCCCAGAAGAGGTTCAAACACAGCTCCTTTGCCATGTTCACATTGTATGCTCAATAGAGAAGCTAAGGAAGCTTGAAGAGGGATACTTCACACCAGCACTGCATGCTTTTCCTGTGCATCCTCCTTAGCCTTTTGTACTAACGCATCTCAAAGTGTTTGAAGAGAAGGCAAACAAAGTGAGGGAACAGAGAGACCTGATGCAAGTCCCACAGGCATCTATGGACAGAGCTACTTAACAGAATTCTCTCCTCCTGATTCTGTGGCACAATGCTTTGCTAGAGGTGTAACAAAAAATATGTGACATTAGAAACCAGCATGTTCTAAACAGTTTTTAGAATTCAAAACATAAGCTTTAGCAATTACTTACTTCCGTTCTTCCTTGATTTCTGAAAAAGAAAATATTTAATATTTAATAAACATATAAATATTAAAAATATTTAACAATGTTTCCATAACCTAATTGCTCAAGTTTAGCTTTCCTGATAAAAAAGCAAATTCAAATTCTAGTTTTGTTATTCATCTTCACTCCTGAGCTATTCAATTTTTTTGTTATGCTGATGCCCAAGAATAAATGGGAAAAGTCAGCATGAAAATAACACAAGTAAATAAAAGCAAATTCTGGAGTTAGGTTTCCTTAAACCTAGGAAATCAAGCCTCATGTAATGCAACAGAGTGACTCCCCAGTACAACTTTATACAATTTATATTCCTAATACACAAGCAAACACTGTTCATGGATCAGAGAAATATGCACACAGTTGGCAAGAAAGAGGATTATGTCTTAGAACAGGTGCAACATATTCTTATTTTACACAGATAATTACTAAGAAACACAACAAGTCAATGTAGAGTAAAGGCTTACTTGACAATCCTTAGTTTTCCCACTTCACCTCTTCCTGAAGCTTTACTCCACTGTTGTGACAAGTATTTGGGGACCTAAGAAAAGACAACAGATTTAAAGAAAAACAGATTTTTAAATTCTATACAAACTGTGTATGGGTAAATACTTTAAATGCTTTTACCCTGACCACTTCAGAGTAAAGTATGGGCTAAATATAGTAGACAGTAGAGAGCCATAGATGGTTTTGGTTGGCAGGGGCCTTAAGAGACATCTAGTCCAAACTTCCTGCAATGAGCAAGGACATCTGCAACTAGATTGTTTGCTCAGTGTGCCATCCAACCCAACCTTAAATGCTTCAAGGGATGCCACATTCACAACTTACTTGGGCAACCTGTGCTAGTGCCTCATTATAAAACACCACCCTCATTATAAAACATTTCTTCCTCACATCAAGTCTAAATCCACCCTCCTTTCACTTAAAACCATTACTCCTTGTCCAACTGCTATAGGCCTTACTAAAAAGTCTGTCCCCATCTTTCTCATCAGTCCCCTTGAGGCACTGAAAGGCATCTGTAAGGTCTCCCTGGAGCCTTTTCCTATCCAGGCTGAGCAGACCCAACTCTCTCCATCTGTCTTCACAGAAGAGGTGCTCCAGCTCTCTAATCATCTTTGTGGCCTCCTTTGCACCTGCTGCAGCAAGTCCACGTCCTTCTTATGCTGGGGGCCCCAGAGGAGGACACAGTAATCTGAGGAGGAGGAGGACACAGGGGGGGTCTCACCAGAGCAGAGCAGAGGGACAGAATCCCCTCCCTTGAAATACTGTCCATGCTGCTTTTGTAGCAGCCCTGGACAGAATTGCCTTTCTGCACTGCAAGTGCACATTGCTGGGTCATGTCCAGCCTCTCACCTACCAGCACCCCCAAGTCCTTGTCCTCAGAGCTGCTCTCAGTCCTTTCCTCCCTCACCTTGCACTGATACTGGGGGTTACCCCAAGCCAAGTGCAGGACCTTGTGCTTGGCCTTGTTCAAATTTATGAAGCTCATGCAAGCCTGCTTCTTCAGCTGCTTATATATGCATATACATGCACACATACTTACATATATATATATATGCATATATATATTCAGTTCGAGAGAGCAAAGAGGATAATGCAGCACAAAAATAACACCAACGTAGAGTCTTAAATGAGAGAAAAATCTTAGTAACTTCAATCTCAAATACTACTATCCAATGATAAAAGGCAGAAAAAGATCAGTATCAAATTCTTAAACTAAGGAGTCTTGATATTTTATTGGGTAAAATTATACTTTTAAATATTCATTAGAAATTATCATCTGTCTGGGGGAAAAAAAACAATCAACCAATCACAGTGATGATAAGTTAGGCAATTTCTGCTGTGAAGGGAAGGCTTAGAGTCAGGGACCTCAGACATGTTGAGCAGTAGACCACAGCAGTAGACCACTCCTCCAGCAGCAGAATGACCCTAGGCAAATCTGCCTCCCATCACTCATTCCCAGCTCTTCACTGCACTGGGCAAAGTCTTTGTGCAGTTGGTCAGTATATGGGAAGAGCAGACTGATCTAGCTAGGAGGAGTGGGTGACTTCTACGTTTTAGTTGTGCTGATTTTGTGTTTAGCAGGTGGAACAACCAAAGCAGCTCCCCAACACATCTTCCAGAACAGCTGCACAAAGTAGTGATTAGTCCAGGGACAGGAACAAGACCTGCTTAAATCGAGAATTAAAAGCTGCTGCAGTGCTGTTACCTCACCTACACACTAATTCCTTCAGTTGCAAAGGCTGAGGTTTCTGCAGCACCAGGTGACCTGGGCTCAAAATGGACAATAAAGGCCTCTGGCAAGCAGCACACTCCTCAGAACTTTACAGTCATATTCTTCACTGGCACAGCAAAGTTCATCCTGACTCACACAGTCCCCAGCTACTGAAAACATCTGTGCCCATGTGGAAAAACAGTGTGAGGCACAGCCAGTAACGAAGAGAAATACACTAAGCTATGCTTGGGGCATTTTCTGTTTCAAGCAGCAAAGAAGCACTTTGAAGCCTAATTTTTGTCTTGCATAGAGTAAAACTAAGCCAAACTGGGGAGAAAAAGAGCCTGTTCCAAAAGCTTGCTGACAAAGAACAACCTCCTAACTTCCTAAAGCTCAAATTAAATTAACACTAACTTTGCATTTATCAGTTCATGAGCAGCCCCTCTCTGTAACAAAGTACTTCAACTTTTCTGCAAGAAATTAAATTAGCTCTTTCTCTATATAGCAATACATACACAGTGCATACAACAGAAACTAAGGCTGATGTCAGATTCTATGTTTAAATTTTTCTTTGAACATACAAAAATAATTAAATAAAGATATTATCTTTCTAGCTATAGAACAATGCAGCAGATTAAATTTAAAAAATCTGACCAACACACTCAGGGAATGAGAAATTAACATTCTAATGGCTAACACTAAATGGGCTTCACTTTACCACAAGTATATAACCAAATACTCTTACTATTTCTCTACCTTAGCTTTCACTGAAAACACAGAAATAAAAATCTAATGGCTTTCTGGATTTGTACTAAAGCAACTCACTCTCTTTATGGTACCTCCTTTTACTGCTCATGCTTCTAAAATACTCATCACTGCATTTTTTTATTGCCTGTTAAGTAGTCTCTCTGGAATACTTCCTGTGCTAGCACAATGCATGCTAAAAGGAAATCAAATAAGCCAGGTTTTTTATTCCATCAGAACTGAATGCTCTCTCCCTCAAAGGAAGGATAAATTCATCCTCATTGTCCTAGCTAGTGAAGATAAAAAGTACAGGTACTATGCACTGTCTTGCCTCTGAGCTGGAAGTCCTTCTAACAGATGTGGCTGTTTCCAAGTTCAAGTCCAAAGGAAATCAAAGGATAAAATCCTGCCTACCCTATGTTATGGTCTATCAGTGTTAGCATCTTTTCAATATTTTTTACTATCATTACAATACAAGAAGACAGACATAAGTTCAGAACACATGCATGAAGGACTACATCAACATTTACTTGGAAGAGTAACACTCCAGCTTTTCTTTCAGTCCTGTCTTCTCATTAAATAGAGTGGCACCAACTGTAAGCACAAATGTGCCTGAAAATTCTTTGCTTCAGGAAACATCAAACTGTATCAGACTAATGGACAAGCAAGTTCAGTGTTCTGTCTCCAAATGCAGCCAATGG
This sequence comes from Peucedramus taeniatus, assembly GCA_013400575.1. Lineage (NCBI taxonomy): Eukaryota > Metazoa > Chordata > Aves > Passeriformes > Fringillidae > Peucedramus > Peucedramus taeniatus. The sequence continues at coordinate 338,582 of WBNO01015010.1, forward strand.
CTGTTACTTCAGGAGGAACATACAAAGAAAATATAATTTCCCAGCATACTCTTCTAATTTCTAGGGTGTTTCAGCAGACATGGGGTTTGGCAGTATATTACTTTTTAATCTCTCAATTCCATTTTCTTGCCTGAATTTGACAAACTGTGTTTGAGCTTCTGTGAAGTTTTGAAATTCAGAACTTCTAACTGCATGAAGTTCCAAAATTTACCTGCACATTGTGCAAAACAGTACCTTCTTTGCTCACGCTGAGCCCCACCAATGAATTAATCTGACGCAACTCTAATTCTTGTGTTTGAACTGATTCTTTCCTGTTCACCTTTGCCTATTCACTTCTTCCTTATCCACATTACTCATTGCTTCAGATCTCTAAAAGATTTCCAAATTAGTCCTCTTACCAGCCTAAAAGGTAACAAGGCATTTAGGAGTTCCCTCCACAGCCATCATTCCTTGTTGCCAAGGCCAGACCTGGTGCTCTGCTCAGTACTGTTCCCAGGTCCACTGAAAACTTTCCGCAATTGGGGGGGATGAGACCATGACTACACACAGCATTCAGAGGCAACAGAGGCAACATGATGGTACAATAACATCTTCTCTTTTGTTTTCTGTGTTTTTTGTAGTCGTGTCCAATGTTGACTCTGCTCATTTGACATGTTCTTATAGTTATCTCCATGTACAGAAAAAAACACTCCTGAATGACAACAACCAGCAGAAACCCAACTGCTGTGTACATATAATTAGGACAGGTTTTTCCCTATGCACCCCAGATTAGATCTTCCAACTCTTAATTTCATCTGCCATTTTATCATCCTGTTACTCAGCATGTCATGATCTAGTTCTGCAGCATTCATTGACAGCGCCCAGGAAAAGCTACCACAATTAGAGCACTTGCACAGTGCTCATTGTGGCTTTGTCACACCACACACTCAGGTGTCAGTACAGAAGAGGAAGCCAGATGCAGCAACCTGCCCTCCAAAAAATTCTGCACAGCAAAGCAAGGCTGAAATCCCCAACCATTTTTAAGGGCCATAGCAAGAAGTTTTGGTAGTTGAAGTATGATGGTGTTACACCCCCTCACCACCCAGGACTAGTATTTGGGTACCACCCTGTCCTCAAAGGTTCTTTCAAGTTGATGGTCTGAACCTATTCCTAAAGGAAGAAGGGGAGGGAGGAAGGAACTGTTTCTCCCAGGAGAGAATAAATACAGGTCTAGAAAAAGAGGAGCACTCAGAGGGGACTCGAAGCAGGCAGGGCACATGCTCCCCCATCAGCTTCAAGTTCCTCTTTCTGAAACAATGCTTGGTATTGGCAGCAAAATGTCTTGACAGCAAAGACACTGACTCCAGGGAACAGAGCAGTGCCAGCCTGTTAGCAGTGGCACCAGACTGGAGTGTGGCCCTGCACCAAACAGGTTTGATTTGACACCCTCACTACCCTTTCACAGTCCCTCCACTACAGCTGCATTTCACTAGCACCAAAGGGAGCTGTGATGACAAGACATGGGATTCACCTTCCTTGCTAGATATGGACAGTTTCTTAATCAGGACGTGAATCTGGCCACGCTCAAAACTTTTTCCAACTCTCAAAGTTTTGGGGAAATAAAAGTTATACGGCATGTTTGTTGCTCGTCACAAACCCCTAGCAAGGACATGGGAAAGATGTTTTACTCTGAGGGTGGTGAGACATTGGCACAGGTTGCCCAGAGAAGCTGTGGAAGCCCCATCCCTGGAAGTGCTCAAAGCCAGCCCGGATAAGTCCCTGCCCACCGCAAGCGGGGTTGGGACTGGATGATCTTTAAGGTTTATTCCAACCCCTCAACATTCTGATGGAAAGCATTCTGTGAAACATTCTGTGAAAGCTCCCCGGCAGCCCAACCTTCCCTGCGCTGTTTCCTTTACTCAGCAGGCGTCCGGGCCCAACCCCGGGCTGTCCCCGAGAAGGGAAACAGGCACAGTGGCTGTCCCGGGCCACAGGGCGAGCCTAACGCGGGCAACCCCGGCCTCACGGCGCCCACCCCGGGCACGGCGGGGCGGGGACGAACGGAGGGGCCCGGCTGCCAGAGGCCGCGCTGG
>WBNO01015010.1:340690-507656 GCA_013400575.1 Peucedramus taeniatus
CGGGGCGGGCCCTCGCTGCGGCGGGGCCGAGGGTTCGGGTCCCCGCCCTGGCGGGGCCGTGGGAAGGGGCGGGAATCCGTGGTGGCCGCAGAAAGTTCCGGTATTACAGGATATCCTGGGTTCGAAGGCACCCATAAGGATCATCGCATCCAGCTCTCGGCCCTGCACAGGACATGCCTAAGTGTCACCATGTGTCTGAGAGCATTGTCCAAACGCTTCTTGAGCTCTGCCAGGCTGGTGCTGTGACCACTCCCGTGGAGAGCCTGCTTCAGTGCTCAGCCATCCTCTGGGTGAAGAACCTTTTCCTGATATCCATCCCGAACCTCCCTTGGCACAATTTCAGGCCATTCCCTCGGGAATGGTCATGAGAGAAAAGAGATCAGTGCCTGCCCCTCCTCTTCCCCTCAGGAGGAAGCTGTAGCTGCAATGAGTTCTCCCCTCAGTCTCCTCCAGGCTGAACAGACCAAGGGACCTCAGCAGCTCCTCACACAGCTTCCCCTCAAGGCCCCTCACCATCGTTGCCCTCCTTAGGCCTCTCTCTAGCAGCTGAATGTCTTTCTTACACTGCAGCACCCAAAACTGCTCAAGGATTCAAGGTGGGGCAGCACCAGCACAGAACAGAGCAGAAGTTGTTCCCTCCTTGTACCAGAAGAGTTATCCCAGCATGCTGAAGAAAGACAGCGGCCTGGAAATGATCTAGGGGAACTGGAGGAGCAGCCTGGAGAGAGGAGGCACTACCATGACAGTGCCCTTCTGTTTGGGAGGGAAATGGAGGCTGGAGGAGCAGCTCCTGTGAGAGGGATCAGAGCATCATGGTGTGCCCAAAGGCCACAAAAGTGAGGAAAACACAGCTGGTGAATCACTTATTGGGAATAAAAAGTAAAGAGTTAAGCTTAGCTTCCCAGAAAGGGAACTCACAAGGAAGTGTTGGAACAGGCTGTCCAGAGATAAGAGGGCATCTCAGACACTGAAAATGTCCTGTGTCAGGAGACAGAAAGCACCTGCCCATCCTACTTTGATATGCGGGTATTTGGCTTAGAAAAGCTTAAGTCCTTATTTTACAGCTGTCTCTATCCCTGGGGAAGTTTTCCCCCTTTGCAGTTTAACCTTGTTATCTCCCTTCTATCCACTCTGGGTGCAAGAAAGACAAAGACACACTGGAGACACTGGCACAGGTTGCCCAGAGAAGCTGTGGATGCTCCATCCCTGGCAGTGTTCAAGCCCAGGTTTGCCAGGGCTCTGAGCAACCGGGTCTAGTGGAAGGTGTCCTTCTCCACTGCAGGGGGTTTGAACCAGATGATCTTTAAGGTCCTTTCCAGTCCAAACCACTCTATGATTCTATGGCAAGCATTTTATTGTCTTCCTCTCTTCTTTACTTTATCCTTTTTCTGAGATGTAGCCCTTTGATTTGCTTCCTCTCATACTAAATATCTTCAGTTTGTTCAATTCTGTCTCATAGGTCTATTTTCTAGACCTCTGGCTATGTCCATTGCTCTCTGAATTCCCCCCAGTACGAGTTTACATGCTCTTTGAAGTCTGATTGCTCAGTGGTGAAGGTTATGCTCCATCTCAGTCTGTACCAGCAGCAAGCCGAGGGTTTTTTCTGGTACAATATGCAAGAAATTTCTCATCTGGCTCACAAAAAATGATCTCAGTATTATATCTCAGATATGATAGTCTGCCTTTCTAATTATAGGCAAGCATCTAGGTAACCAAGGAGGACAATGTTTTTATATGTATCTGAAGCAATAACGGCTGACACTGAACTATTATATTGACTAGGGTTAGTTACATTTAAAATTAATTACATTTAAAAATTGCTTTTGTTTTTACATTGAAACTGTGTTTGCAGAACTCAGCTGGGAGGGTAGATAGATCTTATATTGTTAGTCAACTTCCACTGAAAATTCAGTTTTCTTTAAGACATTTTTACATAGACCTAATAGAGGCTCCTCAAATGCTAATAAAAATGGAAGTGGCTGCATCTCAACAGTTGTAAGACCAGCTCCATTTTCTGGGTCTTTATCACCTCCAAATATTGTAGGTCTAAGACCCTTTGGTTTTGTTCACCTGGAAAAAGAGTGAGTCTACATAGATAAACAACATTGCTTTACAGTCTGCTTTGGATCCTGCTCATAAGATCATAGGACAGTTTGGTTTGAAAGGGACCTTAAACACCTTCTAATTCCAAACCCCCTGCCCTGGGCAGGGACACTTTCCACTAGACCAGGTTGCTCAGGGTTCCATCCAACCTGGCCTTGAACACTTCTAGGAGAAAGGCATCCACACTTTCTCACAAGTTCCAATGTTTCACTACCCTCATTTGGAAACATTTATTTCTGATGTCCAATCTAAACCTACCCTCCTTAAAACCATTGCACCTTGTCCTTTCACTACAGGCCCTGAATAAAAAGTGTCTCTCTTTCTTTCTTGTGAGCCCCTTTAATGTACTGAAAGGCTGCAAAAAGATCTCCCTGGGGCTTCTGCTTCTCCAGGCTGAACACACCCAAATCTCTCAGCCTGTCTTCATAGGAGAGGTGCTCCAGCCCTCTGACCATTTTAGTTTCTTTCCTCTGGTCCTTGTCCAATGGGTCATTGTCTGTCTTGTGCTAGGAACCCCAGGGCTGGATGCAGTACTCCAGAAGGGATTCCAAATGTTCTCCCTGGATAAACACTGAATTAACAACAAAGTTGTCCCTCTGACACTGCTCCCAGCTCTGTCTGTGTACTCAGATCACATGCACCACCACATTTCAAAAGAAAAAAATCAGTGGAATGGATGTCTCTAACAGGGGTGACATTGGCAGCAAAGCAGCGTTGTGGGGTTTCAGATGAGCCTGTGCTCCACCAGATGGAAGGAGAGGAGCTCCACTTGCAAAGAGCCCAGCAGCAGGCAACAGGAGCATGGCTGACCACATCAGGACTCCTTAGAGTGGGAATCCATGAGGAGTCATCACTCATATTCCAAATGTAAATGACAATAGCAAAAACCTCTGTAAAAGCCTGACAATTGGGGTGGCTCAGCTGGCAACCCAGAGGGGAAGGCGGCCAGGCAGAGATCTCTCCTGGTTTCCTCCAGGCAGCCTTTCCATAGCTGTTTCCATGGAAACTGAATTTAAAGGGACAACAAGCAGGAAAAAGAGCACATTTTCATTAATTCCTCATTTAAAATCTCAACCTTGTGTTTGCCAGGGACACATTTAGTGCCATGGAGGAGGATCCAGGGGCCAGCTGTTGAGCTGCAGAGCTGTGTTAGTCACCCATTTTCTTCTTACTTGCATGGAAACAGATGTGTCTGAGAAGAGGGATGGCCAAATTCAGACTTGCACAGCCTTTCTCTCTTTATTTTTCCCTTGTTCAGTTAGGTGAGATGAAGAGTCGGCAGTGTCATCAACAGCTACACAAAATTTCTCTTCATTCGTTTTAGGAACAGGCTAATTGATGCAGCCTGGTGGTGCTCGGGGAAAACCAGCGCAGCAGAAGATGCAAAAGGCCTGATGCTGCCCTGTTGAAGCTGATGGGAGTTTTGCATTTAGGAACCCATGTGCTTTCCTCAAAGCCCAGCAAGAACTAGGGAAGATGTGGTCCTGGGAGCTGGTGGTCCCACAAGATATCAGTCATGGACACCATCAGAGAGGTTTCCACATGCTGGAGGAGCCGAGTGCTGCCCACATCTGGATGGTCCCCAGGTTCAGTGCTGTACACCAGAGCTGTGCTGGGCCTCCACGGGGTCAAAATATTTGGGTCTGGAGCCAGAGCTGGGATCCACTGCGAGGCACTTCTCCTGCAGAAGCTGATTTTGATTTGGGAGTATTGAGCCAGGAAGGCTGTTCCACCAACAGCTGATGCTCAAATTTCACTCATTCCTGCCTGCCAACCTCCTCATCAACAAATTTAGGTGAGCGGGGAACTCATGCTGGAAGAGGAAAACTACTGGAGGGACATTGTTACAATGTTGCTTGTCCTACTCTGTAACAAGTACAACACAGCATCAGCAGAGCTCTGCTTGCCAGCGAGGATCTCTCCTGTGTTCTGAATACCTGAGTTTTCAGTCAGCAAAGAGCTCATGGATTTATGAGGATGCAAGAATTAAATCTCAAAACTACCATTGTTGCTTGAACTGCTTGAGTAAGAGGAGGGCAGACTTTTGCCGTCTTCAACTGTAATGCATCATTCTCTTGTTTGTGGTGCAGTTGGTCTGTGTAAGCTGGAAAAAAGAGAAGAAATAGTATGCAAAGACGAAAAGAACATCTGGCAGATCATGATTATTTATTTTGGAATAAGAGAAAAGAAATTCTGTGTAACTTATTCCCAAAACAGGACATGGCCCGTCAAGCTGCCTATTTCCTGAGGCAGCAAAGAATTCTCAGTGTGTCTTTTTAAGACAAAAATATATGTTGGAGCTTCTGTGTTTTCAAACTGCTTTTGAGCAACATATTAATAACAGACTTGTTTACTCCAAGCTGTTCCGTGACAGAGAGTTGGAAAACATCAAGCACAGGGCTGAGCTCCTATATCAGTACAATCCTAGGCAGTATGAAATCTTCAGCAGGGCACTCCTGCTGCAAAACACAATACAAAAAGGCAATTCTGAGAAGAGGGCAGCCTTCATTCATTTATTTATAATTTTTAATTCTTTCTATATATTTACAGCCACACATTTTTATCTATGCTATGTATTGGAGAACACTTAGTTTTCACAGTAATGGCACTGTACCTCTGCTTACAGTTCCAACCCATACCATGTCTTCCCTCATAGTGACAGTGTGCAGTAAATTTGACTTTAGGCAGCTTGGACTCCTGCTTATTAGGATTTTCACCATATCAAGGAAGGAGTGGGAGTGGGGCAAGAGAGAAAATCAAAAGACACAACTGCAAATTAGTTTTTTCAAAGGAAGTTCGAAAATTAGTTTTTTCACTTGTCAGAGAATTTCAGGTACTTGGTTTGAACCTAATTTAATTTTTTTTTTAATGACCATAAAATTGGCATTATCTCTTTCAACTCAAGGTACTTTTTGTGCCTCTCAGGCATAGAAAAAGTATTATCTAGCCTTTTTCACCAGTGTCTCTCACGAAGGAGCTTTAAGCATGCAACATTTTCAACCTAGTAATAGTATGAAGGTAATGTGAGGTTTCAGCAACTTGTTGCTTTCCAAAGTGCCTTTTCATTGTAGGTGTATAGAAAATGTTACATAGAACTGGGTTTAACCTGTTCTCCTGCACTCCTTAACACTTTTTCTGATCCTCTTCTCTGGTAATGTTCTACCTCAGCACAAAAGGTCAGCAGCATCTGCAGTCACTCATCTCCCAGTCTTTCCGCTAATGAGTTGGTGAAGAGCAAGGCATTTTCTGTTCAGCTACCAAAAAAATTGTTTTCAATGGATTTATTTCCCTTGTGTTATAATTTAACAAACTTGATTCTATGCCACTGATATTCCCCTTATTTTGTAGGTATAGAAAATGCACCGTCACCAAGGCATGTTATTGATGCATAAATTATCTCCTAATGAGCTACGGTTTTGCAGAGGGAGCTTCCCAATGAGACTAGGAGAAGGCTGTGTGACTAAACTGAGCAAAAACAACATTATTGACCAGAAGCACAAATCTACAGTGCTCCTAAAGAAAAACAGGACACTTCTGTTGGAAAGCCTGCCAGCCTGAAAGCATAGGCAGGTGAATACAATTTTGCGATTGTGTGTGCATATAAATGCAGCAAAGGCGTCTGGTTTGTGGGTGTCACTGCTTCAGAAGGGATCACTCTGGGACCCTTCAGTGCCACATGTGTCAGTGCTGTCATTAAAGGAAATTAACGACATTCATGTGCATCTAACCTCGTGTCCCACCCTTGCACCTATTGCAGCTCAGCCACAGCAACGCCTCACAACAAACTCTCACTGAGATAATTAACTGGAGACTTCAGAGGTGTCTGCTTCATTACTGCTTTCTGCTGCCTGCGGCTTCCCTCCAAAGTTTTTCCACTTAATGGCCTTTGCTGATAACTCACTTTTTTTTTCCTACGTGCTGCTTGTTGGCACTTCTCTAAAACAGTGCTAATGATCTAATAAATATGATTATGCAAGAGTGGTTTGTCTCCTTTCAGCATAAGCTAACAATGCTATTACAGACCAGAGCAAAATGCATTCTCTTTGCTACAGAGAACAGCTTTCCCACCAAACTGAAATAAATAAACTGGAATGAATAGAAAGTATTACAGACCTGCAATTGGATCACATTTTACTGGATTTCTATTGATGGATGAGGTTAAATAAGGTCTGAAATTTTGCCTTCTAGTTAATTGTTATGGCTTAAACTTGAAAAAAAAAGAACAGAAATGACATTTCAGTCAGTGGGAGGAAAAAAAAACAGAAAAGGAACCAAGAAAAACAGAATATAAAACCAGTGAGATTAAGAAGATCCAATGAGAATGCAGGGGCCAAATGGTCATGAGAGAGGCAGAGACCACAGCTAGCCCTGATAGCCTCATGTTGTTTCATTTTATCTTGTGTCAAATGACACATGGGGCTGGGGGGAAGAAATACAATCATTCTAGGATTATTTATTCTCAGAGGCCATTTCTTGATAGCCTGCTTCTTATTGAAAACTGCAGACTCACCACTGAGAACACTTTCTTCCGGAGACTGAGCATTTGGCAGCAGCAGCCCTCAAATCAGCACTTGCAGCTTGTGGGATATGTCCTCCTCCCTCTTGAAACTCACCCCCTGTTTCACACGCACTTGTCATTTCTGGAGTCCCCACATGATCAGGTCAACTCTTCATTTCATACACTCTTGAGGATGAGTCACTGAAGCTTTTTCTAACAATGCTGAATGCTAACCTTTTTGTTAAATTACCTGAACTTTCTTTGTTTGCATGGAGAATTTCTGGGGGGAAAGAAAAGGTATCTTTCTAACAATGCTAGGAATAAGGAAGTCTGATTTCTCTTCCACCGGAATCTCATTTGACTGACTTTGAGTCCTTGTTTTGGCTGAGATAGGCTTTTCCCTCATTATTAGTCTTAGGTATTAATACTATTTTAACAGATGTATAATACTTTTCAACAAATAGAGGGCTGAAACTGAAAAAGGGAAACACATAAGGATTTTCTCACCATGTGGAGAGATGAGTAGCAGACTCAAGACTAAATTTCATTGTTTTGCCTTCCTTGACCTTTTGTTCTGATCTCAGTGACATATCAACCATGCTTCTGCTGAAGAAAACCCAGACATCAGAAGTCACTTGTGCCTGCCAGCTCACCATGGGTATTCAAGGCATACAAAATCCTTTGCAGAAAGGAGCCCACTGCTATATTAGAGAGGAGAACAACACAAAATCATTGAAATGACTGCTCAATAAATCTCAGCTTTTGAAAATCAAGGCAGGTCATGCAAAGTGTCCTCGCACCTTGATGAGTTGTAAGTTTGGCATGACGTCTGTTTTGAGCACTTGTGGTGAAGTCATTTTCCCTCTTGTAAAACACTGTTGATTGAATCACAATTATGGTTTTGATGAGGGACTTTGAACTGGCCGGTTGGAGTAGCAGGCGATTTCACACAAAGAGAAGCAAATGTACAAAGAATGGGTAGCAATTTCCTTTGGGTACAATATGTACTTAGCTGACATGCCTGTGCAGAACAAAAGGCCTGGATATTAAACCATCCGTTGCTTCTGCTGAGCAGCAGTGCAAATTACTTCTGACAGCCATTAAGAGATACTTCAGTCAAGCACCCATAACCATACAGCTCTTCACTAGAAAATTTGCTGATATTTTGAAAATATTGTGATACTCCACTAGTTTCAGAAATCCTTGACAACTTATCAAAGATAAGAGTCGAAGTCTCTGCGCTAGTAATTACTCCTCTAACCAGCTAGAGAAAGGGCCAGATATTCACCTTCCTCTTAGGAAATGTGAAGTCTCTGGCAGATAATAACATCTTTTTAATGTATTTAGGGCAATTGTCCATTCTGACCCTCTCCAGTAATGTAGTTTCTGAAAGCTGCTTATGAGAGTGCCAGGAGAGTGCTGGCTGGTAGCAGCTTTCCATTCTCCCACTAGTGAGAGAATGGAAAGTTGTTAGTCTGTGCTTGTAAACAGTGACCCAAAATAGAAACGTGAGTGTTGTTTGAACAGCCAGTATTTGCTACGAAGAAAGTGGCTCAACAAGTAGGGGCAGATCCCACAGCCTCTGCTCAAATGAGTCATCTCCCTGCACACAAGTGGTGCTGTCAAGTTCAATAAGCCTGTCTGTGCGAGGCTCGAGGATCAGACTCATCAGCCTCCCGTCATCCATGGCATGGGGACAAGGATGTGGATGGCTTTTGCATTGCTGATCCTCGGCATATTTGTTCACGGGTTTGTGAATCTTCTCTCAGTGGGCGAGAGTGTGTGAGGGAAAAATGCAAAAATGATGAAAATTGACAGAAAATTACAAGGCATCTTCCTCCACTTAAACAGAGTCCATCAAAGTTAACACACCATTGCACAAAGTACTGCATTGAATATAAAAATTATTCCTTGAAAGAGCCACTAAAATTGCAAAGTCAAGTAACCAAACATTAAAGAAGGCCAAAGCTCAGGCTGCTCACACCCCATTATTTCTGTATTTCTATGTTTCTGCATTATAATAGAGCCTTGAATGTCATGACTATTTAGCATTTAGCTTGTTTTTCTATGGGAAGGAAGCCCTTGGGGTCACATTGTCTCTGTAGGTATCTGCTTGACAGTGGCTCCATCCCTAACTTTTGAAACCATCCATCAGTTTCAACCAAAGCCTAAAAGTACTACACTGCCATAAATCTATGGAAATTAGAGGTCCAGTTGAGAGAAGAGATGCTGCTAGAGATGCAGTGAGAGAGAATGAGAGCAGCGTAAGCCCGGCCCTTAAGAGCTAATGGAGCAACCTGAGGGAGGAGAATGCTTGAAATACTACAGGTATGAGAAAAGCCTCAGCTGGTCTCATGCCTTATTAAAACCTTGGCCACACTCAAAGTTTACCTGCTCTGTTCTCTAAATGGGATAAATATGTATTTTGGTGATACTCTTTCCAAAGGTCACCCTGCAGGCTGGGTTCCTGGGTTACTCGCTCTTTTGCCCAGCTCAGTCCCACACTGTCAGCACTTCCCGTGGGGGCATTGCTGCAGCATTGGCTTGGCCCACACTGTGGAGACTCCATCATCCTCTGCCCTGCTTTCTGCCTTCCATGAGCATGGCTCCTTCTCCAAGCCATCTCTGAAGGTCTCAGTCAGGATGCCTGGCTTTAAGGAGAAGAGATTCGAGTCTTCTCCCACTGTGGAAAAGTACAATAAAATTATTATACAGCTGCCCTGGGAGCTATTGGGAGGACACACTGTCCCTCTCATGCAGTAAATTGACAGTGAATGTACAAAGCAGTGCAGGTGGCTGTCTGGAGAGAGACTGGCCATGGTCAGGAGCAAACACAAGCAGTGATGGATAAGCAGTGGGGGAGATGGCAGGCTGGAGAGGCTAAGCCTGAGCCTGTCCTCCTTCCTTATTCTACAGGTGGGAAACTGAGGCTCAGTGAAAGGGCAGCCCAGATGCTGCTTCCCTTATGTAGAGGAGCCTCCTGAAGGAGTGCAGAGGTGTTTCTTCCAGGCAGGGGCTGAAGGAGTAAAGGGGAGTCTGAGCTTTGCAGGATTTTGTAGCTGTGGGTCATTGTTGCTACTCAAAAGTAAGCACCTATTTTAAATTAGTGCTCAAACCCCACTATGTCCTGTGAAACAGAATTTAATTCTGTGAAGCATGTCATAGTGTTGCACCTCTATTTTTCAGAAACCAGATCCAGTCACTCCCCTGCTGCCCCTCCTATTTGCAGTCTATGAAGCCTTTTGGCATGCCAGTATTGTAAGAGCCAAAGGTTTCAAGATAAAGATTTTTATGTAGGTGTAATAGCTTTTCTGAAGCCAGCTAGTATATCTGAAGAAAGCAGATGAGTTTTGGGGCATGTACACTCCTCAGGAAAGATGAGGGGAATTTCAAACCTAACTGCATCTTGGGAAGAGCTGCTCTGGGTTTAATTAGACCTGTGTCTGAGCTAGACATCTGACAGCACCAGTGGAATATAAAGACTATATTGGTGGTTATATCCTAAGGGGAAAAGAGATGCAGGTAATTTGTAGAATAATAGTAGCATGATGTAGAGCACAGGGAGATTGATAATTGGGAAAGGTGCAGAGAGGAGGATGGTAGTGTGTTCCAAAGCATTAGTATTCAGGAAAGTAATGAGATACAAATCCCAGATTTACTTCACAAAGATATTGTAGGATTTTCTTTGAGAATCAGGGCTGGAAGATCAGAAATGGAACAACTACGTTGTAAGGAATGTTGCCTGTTGGAAAAACTTCATCCCAGCTGACTCTTTTGAAGAGTTGAAGGCTGTATCTTTTGACAGGCTGAGAAAGAAGCTTTCTTTTGCCTTTGCAAAGTTGTGCCTAGTGCACTTCAAATTCCCAAGCATTTGGCAGATTTTCACTGTCTCATATTAGCTGCTAAACCAAGAATTCCTCCTGGTGAAGAGTTTTTAATATGACTGTGTAACCAAGACTACTCAATTGCTGATTGAGGGGGTACAGCAGTCAAAATAGGATGATGCTTCAGCTGTCTGTATCATCTCACTTGCTATTGCTCTTTGGATGTTGGTCAAGACTTCTGCTTTTTCTGTGTGCTTAAACCCAGATGAGAGGTTACAAGTTCACTTGTCCATGTTCCAGGAGGTGTCAATTTGTTGGTCTGTGACCAGCTCTGAGTGCTAGAGAAAATCACCACCAACTGGTGGGTGACCAGGCAGTTCCTTCCACACTCCATTTTCCAGGACCCTGATGAGAGGATTTGACAAAGAGGTGTGGGACAGAAATTTCACTCATTGCCTCAGCTGATGGTTGTGATATGTCATTTCATCCTGGAAGCTGACAAAGGCAAAGTGGATCTCTCCACATCCTTCAAGAGAGCAGGCCACAAGATTCCTCCTGGTCAGCTCAGCCACACAGATGGAGAAGTCTGATCCTCTGGAGTGGACAGGCTCCCTGCTCACAGATCCACTCATCCTGGCGTTGCTGCAGCCCCTGCATGGGGAAGCAGACCTCAGCCAGCCTCCTTGCCTGGGCTACAGCATTGCCAGAGCAGGTCTTGGGGAGCTGCTTCTTAGGCACCAACACATTTCTTCTCAGCATTTGTGACCTGAGAGGGTTGAAGGCTTGTAGATGGGGGTATATTTGGTTAAAAAAAAAAAAACAAAACAAAACAAACTACAACACTCCTTATGCTAGCAAGAGTCCCAAATTTGCCTCTCCCAAATTTAAGTCCATACTCCAAACCAGAGCTTTTTAGCACACTGTGCTAGGAACTCTTCAATATTGGCAGTGCTGGGGTTTGTACTCTGATATACTCTAAAAAAGTCATATTGATGTGATATTTTGTGACACAGGGTCTTGTGGGTGAATCAGAGCTGACACCTGGAGTACATAATGCCAGCTTCCAGGAAAGCTGCAAATACCTGGAAAGGAGGGCCTCCTGCTGCCAAGTTTTTCAGATAATGTTTGCATTTAGTATTATTGCAGATCCCCTTCTGGTTCCTGGCCATGCCCTTGTCCTGCTGGAGTATCAGTACTGAGCAGAAACCTCCTCAAGACTATCCCCCCATAACCCTCAGCACTGTGGTGTTGGTCTTGTGCTAGATTCTGCCCTATCAGCTCAGCCTGGCACTTGTGTCCCTCTCCCCGCTGAGGTCTCTGTTCTGAAAAGGTGTTGGAGAGAAGATGTTGAACCAGGGGCAGCAGCAGGGCCACAGCCAGGGAGTGTGTCCTGGGAGGGCTCTGTGGAAGGCTGGTATTTTGTGGGCTCCCTGCAGTGCACAGCATGGTAATGTCAGGAAGAACTGCACAGTCTTCAGTGATGACCTTAAGTTTCTCTGCTCTTGGAAACTTCCTTTGTGGACAATAATGCGTACATCAAAGGATTAAAGTATCGCACTCAGGATGTGACTGTGGGCACATCCTCTCACTCCTCTTTTCCTCTCTCATGCTGGTTTTGAAGAGGCAGTTAAAACCCAGTGACTTTTGTCCCAGGTGGTGCAGAAGTCAATAGCACCTGACCTGTGTGACTCCATACAAGTGCCACTTGGTTCAGTGGCAGCAGCCCAGCTCTCTCCTGGTTGCTACAGAGACAAAGTCTGAGAAGCCTTCACTCCTTTATTTCCCTAGAAGATCCCAGGATGGCTTTGAGGCAACAGCCAAGCCTAGCTGGTGCAGATGCAAGCTGGAGAACTCATGGATCCTCTCAGATGAGCATGCAGGTAAGGTCAGATCCATGTGGTGTGGGCACCAAAGAGCTGTGCATTGGTGAGGTTCCTGGGCTCCTGAGTTGTAAACTCCAGTTGGAAAGCCACCTATGATAATTTTGAATTACTGACTTTCATCTGGCAGCGAGTCGGGAAGGTTCAGCTGCAGTGGATGAATTCCTTGTTCCTGCCACTTTGCCTCAGTAGGCTGATGTGGAAGGGTGGAAGGTGAGAAATGACTAGCAGAGCAGCTGGGGTAACACATGGCATTTTGTGTGCACTTTGTTTTCTACATGAGGCCCATTATTTGTATTCTGCTCACATGATGATAAAGGCTGAGCCTCACCTGGGTGGCAGAAGATGGAAGTTACCTTGGAAACAACAGGAACACCTTCATTGCTTCTAGACAGCTTCCCCCTGGCTACAGACTTTGTACACACCAGCAGCCAGCTGGTCTCCTTTTCCTGAAGTTGTTGTTTTTCCATTGTGCCTTTTCTCCCTCAATGGGAGCCAACCACTATGATTTACCATCTCCTGGTGCTGTGGGGCATCAGATGGGGTGTGGTGCTGCACTGGGAAGCAGCAGTAGGAGCTTGGCTTGCTTGCTTTCACACAGCTCAGCTGTCCCCCTGGGTTAGGCCAACCCTTCATTGCCCTGACAGGAGAGGTGCAAAGCAGCTGAACAGAAAAAAGGGGGCTCCAAGCAGTGGAAAGGATCCTTAGGCTTCCATGGCCTCAGTGCCAATGGTGTGTGAGGCCCTGCAGAGCAGACACATGACCCTCTCGTGGGTCATGGAGAAACACCTAGAGGTATTGACAATAAGATGATGGGTATAAGGCTCATTGAGGGATGTGGTGGGAAAAAACATTTTTGGGATTGTCTACAACTTGTTTTGGAATGTTTTCCAAGGGCCGTGGGAATATACAAGACTGAGTTTAGGATGTTGGGGATGGATTAAAAGTGGGGAAAGGAAGGAATTGGGGTGGATTGGAAAGGAGCAAGTGTGGGAAAAAAAAGAATATAAGAAGGGCAGGTCAGTGTGCTTGCTTGAGCCCTGCCTGCACTTGATCACTCCAATCTGTTCTGTATTCTCATTAAAACCTATTTTTATCTGGTTTAAACCAGAGTGTTCTTTCTGGTCTGAGTGGGTGTGTGTGAGCACAGCCAACGTGATGCTGGTCTGGCTGGCGAGCAGCAGAAGAGGGCTGAGTGGTGCAGCTGCAGCAGGGCTGAGAGCTGGGGGCTTTCATGTCCAGGTACCAGCAAGGCTCTCTGAGAGAGACAGTCAGGTAAGGACAGAGAGAAGATGTAATTTGCCCCAAGTTGTCAAAATTCCTGGCCAGGTGTCACATGTGCAAGGACAAGTGGCTACAGCCCTATGAAGCGAAGCAAGTGGTTGCAATGTTAACAATGTTAAGCAGCTGAAAGCCCAGGTCAGCCAATTTCCCACCCGCCACCCCCCCCAAATCCATTAATGAGAATTGTTTTTGAATATTTATGTTTGGAATAATTATTTAGAAGAAGTCACAGCTGCATCTGCTCCTGCTGAAGTGACAGTTTGTGCTGCTGTCTCCTAGACACCTTAAACTCCCACTCTGAAAAAAAGACTTTGTTTTTTAAAACTAAGGCTTGATTTCCATGCTGATTCGAAAGGGGTGTAATTTCAAAGAGCAATGGGACTTATTACTGGCTTAAGGACCAGTGTAAGAAAACAGATGAACTGAACCAGTGGCTGTTGCAGGGACAACCACTTTGGGAGGACACAGAAGCGGCTGCTACAAAAAAATCAGCTCTGCACAGGTAATGCCTCAGCCTTCATGTCATGTTTGAAAAGAACAGAAATGCCACATTTGTGTAAGATACTGTTGTGGGTCACCATTTCCCATACATCTGCCAGAGCTGGAAGCATCAGACAGATGCATTTCAGAGGTGCACAACAACAGGGAGCTGTAGCTGTCTTCCTCAACCATCTCTGTGAGCACATGAGAAAAATTTGAAGAGGTTGTCTGAAAGACACTGCACAGCTTGTTGGGTTTTTTCCCCCCAGCATATAAACCACTGCATGCAATTCATAAGGACAGGAAAACACATGCATGTGTTTTCTTTGAGAATTAGGTAATTATGCAATTAGAAACTATATGCACTGTATGCAAGGTGGGTGGCAGGAGCTGAGAATGCATGCACAGAAAGTTTTCAGATTCTGATTTTTAATGCTATATGACTCTTAAATCAATGTGTGATTTGTAATTGGCTGGACAGAAATAACAACAAATTTACGTTTCAGAAACAAGTCCCCAAGTTCAATTAGCCCTCAACTCTTGGAATCTTCTGGAGCATTTTAAATCTTTTTTTATGTGGAAAACCCCCTTTCCTACTGGACAGAAATATATCAATGTTTCATCTCAATGTTTCTTTCTAAAAGAAAGATATTTCTACAATGCCATTTTGATGCTATCAATATGATGCCATCAAAGCCCTAAATAAAACACACTTCTATTGCTGTTGATTTTTTATTTCTATAACACCTTCAGGCATGCTGAATGCATTTCATCCCAGGAAAGCCAACATGCACAGGGCATCCACCAGGATCCATTCTGCAACAGCAAGAGCAAAAAATAACTCCACAAATAGGTGTTTACATTGGAAGAGCATAGACAGAGATTTTACCCGGGTATTACTGTATCACATTTTAACAAAATTTTCCATCTCAGACAGCATGGTAGCTCAATATATTTGTCCTGAAGACACATACAAAGCAATCAGTAAGTTTTCTTGAAATGTCTTTATTGCTTTTAATTGTTCCTTGGTAACAGCAAACTCAACAATTGTTTTTTGGTTCTTTTCCCTTTCTTTTTTGTTATTAACATATAACATTCCTTAAAATTCCTTTTAAACACCCAATTTATCATACGCCTACCACAAAAGCCTTCTTTTTATTGACTATACTATACATTACACACCTATTTAACATTTCAGAAGAGGGAGACCTCACTCTTGAGCAGAAATATTTAGCACCAGTGTAAATGAAGGACATCTATGCCAGCACAAATCAAAGGCAAGCACACTAAAATCTAGGCTGGTAGACTTTTCACATTCAGGAAAACCTCTCTGACATTTTTTTTACATAACACGATTTCCTGATATGCCTGGAGTCAGTATGCTGTGAGATGGGCTGGCACTGCAGAATAGCAACAGCATACATTAAATCTGTGCTGGAAGCTGGTTACCAGAAACACTACATAGTAATTATGGTGAAGATTCTCAGTGAAATAGATTCTGGTTTTTCAAATGAGATCCTGAAAAAAATACCTCCTAACATTTCAGCAGAAATGCTTTACAACTTGTCCAAATTGTAGAAGATGTCTCATCTTTTCCCATAAAAGCTTGCAGAGCTTGTAATTTACTGAGTTACTGCTTGTTCTAATAACTATTTGAGGGGATGGCTTGGCATGAGTAAGAGATGAGTTTGTGTATGAATTCAGTTCAAAGGTTCACGCAACTTACACAAAGTAATGAAAAGCTTAAACTCTCAACAACTAACTCCACTTTCCCCCACCTCAAGTTCATAACACTGATATCATCAAGTCTTTATGAAGCTGCTGCAGAGTGAGGGGAAAAAAGAAGAGTCAAAAACAAGTTCCCAGCTTGCACCAAGGCTTCATTAATTAGAACCACGTGTCCTGGAGATGGAAGAGTAGTTGTCCTAGTTTAGTCAAATTTGGGAGAAAACCCCCAAAGGGGCCCCTTCAGAAAAGCCAACGCACATGGCCCCTCCCCACAAGTGGGGTTCAGGAAAAGATTCCTCAGAGAGAGAAGTGGAAAGAACCTGTTTATTTAACAGGCAATGCATCCCCCAACACACAAAATGAACAATACTAAATAACAAAACTCTTTCACCGTTCTGAAGAGATTTCAAATTCAGAAAGTCTCTCCTGGGAGATTTCAAATTCAGAAAGTCGCTCTGTTATCGGCCTCTCTGGCTCTGGGAATGGCTGCTGCAGGCCACAAAGTGCAGACTCTCGGTGTTTCCCAGGTCCCAGTCCAGAGCAGGTTTGTATGGTTCCAAGGAAAGGGAAAAAAACCAAAAAACAACCAAAACCAAAACAAAATTTAAAATAAAACAGTCCAGGAAAAAATTTGGACTGCCTAGCTAAACTAGCTAACAAGCAAAAGCAAGAAAGAAAGGCAGGAGCAAGAGCAAAGCAAGGGCAAAAAGTGAAAGAGAGCACAAAAAACCTAAAGTTTTTTGTATGTCTATGTACAGTCTGTGTCTCGCCGTCCGTATGGGAGTGAGCAGGCTGATAACAAAACAAAGTTCATTTTTCAGAGCCGGACTTGAAGGTACAGAGCATAATATCCAGCATAACAGAACAGACAATTGGGGATACAAGCATCATAATGTCACCCTAGGACAATGGCACAATGCAATGTGCACAATGGCAAAAGGGCTGCTGCACTCCCCTTACGAGAGCTCTCCTCTCGAGCAGCACTGCAGAGCCTCCTCTCAAACATGGCCTTGGACAGGACAGGAGACCATGATGGGGCCAGGCAGGGCAGAGAGCAAACAGCAGGGAGCCAACTGGATCTGGCCATCTGTGACATCTGATGACCGGTCCTCAGATTGGAGGAGGGGCCAAAGAACAAAAATCAAAACAGAGCACAGAATAACAACATTTTTATATAAGCAGCACTCATCCTTGCTCCAGACTTTGAATGAGCAAGGACTGCACGATGTGCTCATCAAGTAATTTTTTTTCAGCTGTGAAGATTTAGTCATACCATACCTGTCATCGCTTTAGTTGCCTAAAAAAATCGCAGACATTTCTAATATTGCTTTTCCAATACAGAAATCTACATGTGCTCAGAAAGTAGAATCTTAATGAGGCCTTGCTCGCTGAGTTAAAAAAGCACGAGGCAAGAGAAGTCTGTATTAGGGGAAGAAAAACTAATAGCCCTTATTTAAACTCTTCTCTCACCTCAAAACAGAAAGCTCAGAAACTGAAAACTGCTAAAAAGCAAACACAATACAAAATCAGTCTCTCTTTCTCCTGAAGGTAACAGGTTTTTCAGCTAGCAAAATAAACTGTCTATTTGAAAAAAAGTGGTATCTAAATGCATTCCATATAAGCAGTCATTTGCAACATCGGAAACTCTCCAAGACTTCTCAGCACATGAAGCTGGTGTCTCAAGCTCACACACAAAAATGCAATAAAATAAGACCAAGTTTTTAACTATTAATTTCTGAAGCTTGTTAAGTCATTGCTCGATTAAACATGAAGTAACCCAGACACCACCTCTCAGGGTAGCATTTTTCCAAATTACAGGATTTTTTTTCAAATTACGGCAGACCCCACAGTATTTATACCTCCAAACAAATTACCAGCATCTCATATATAAAATTGTTTTAGTGTACAGGTACTTTCAATAACTGCTTAAGGATCCTAAACATTTGAGACAAAGGGCAAAATTTAAATAATTAACACAGAATCACAGAATCATTTACGTTCAAAAAGACTTCTAAATCAAGTCCAGCCTTTGACTGATGACCACTGGGCAGACCAAACATCAAGTGCCATATCCAGTTGTTTCTTAAACACCTTCAGGCATGCTGACTCCACCACCTCCTTGAGCAGCCCACTGCAAGGTTTAACAACCCTTTCTGCTGCTAACCCACAGAAGAGGTAAAGAACTCGAAACATGAATGCAGACTTTTTTAAACATCAGATTTATTTGCTTCCTTACAGAAGGTTCTGGTCTGTGAATTAATGGAAAAAATAAGCCTTATTTTGATTTTCACATTGTATACGCTTAAAAAAAAAGATGGATTTCTGATGACAATCCCTACAAATTGAAACTCAAATTAGACTGTCTCTTCTCATACACTACCATTTTACAACGAACTCTGAGAACCCTGAGGTTTTACTTCTTCTGCTACCCCCTAGCTCTTCCTGCTACAGTAGAGAAACTATACTACATACACATAAACCTGTATGTTTTATGTTTTATTTATGTACAGACACAGAATCACAGAAATAAAAGCACTGGGCAAATGTTAAAGCTGTCATTTTGAATTTATACCCCCCAGCAGGAACTCCAGTCAAGCAATGTTCTGCACACAAATGTAAAGGGGATTTTTCCATGGCCTTCAGGTCAGGCTCAGAAAGAGTATCTTAAGCATGGCAGGAGAAAAGAGAAAACTGTCAACTCTATTGCAAGATTAAATCTAGAGCTCCTTAAAAACCCAGCTGTTTTAATTTTTTTTTTATGCGAACAACAAAAATATATATGTATGAAAGTTTTAAAGTAGCAAATTTATATATTTTTTATACCAGGACTTTCCTTTCCTAGCTTAGTTATAGTACAGATGATCCTCCCTAAAAGAGAGTATTTACAGACAAAGAAAAATAGTTAAACATCAGGATATTTATTTTGCATACAAATATTTACAGAAAAATACTTACAAAAATTAAGTATTCAGATTTTTATTGACTTCAAAAAAGCTTAATGCTTTCATCTTATAAAAACATGTTGCCTTTACTGTGCTCAAATTTACTATTCAGATCTCTGGATTTTCTTATAAGAGCTTTCTTTTGTGCTTCGTCAAAGCGATTGACTTTGAGATCCTGCTCTCGGTCAAATGGCCTTCTTTCCTGAGGTTTGCTCTTTTCTTCAGATGCTTTGCTCTTCAACTTTTTCTGGTGGATGTCCATGAGAGACTCTGACCTCTTTGACTCCTGGAAAAAAATGGGGAGGAAGAGAAAGTAAAGTATTAAAGAATATCAACAACAACATACGGAAAATCCAAATGGAAAGACTGAAGTCAGGAAGGCTAAAAATTCCAGGAAAAGAAGACAGCTTAGTAAGTGGATATAGAATGATAAATTTAGCACACATGGAGTAGAAAGTGTGAGCAATCTTGGCTAGGCTAAAATATTAATAATTCACTGATGTAGATGGCCATAATGTTGTAGGTAGCCATGGTGTTGAATCTCTGCAGACGATGCAGATAGATTATAAACATAATGCAAAAGAAATATAAAAGTTGCTCTGATATTATTGGCAGAATGAAGACACCATGTCAAAAGAAATATCTCAAAGTATAGGCCTAGTTTCCTATACACATCCCCTAAGCATCCGGATTTGGTCATTGCTAGGGACAGGAACAAGCTAGACACCCTTTTAATCTTTCATGCACTACGGAGGGTTTTTAAATGTGTGCTCCTAACTTTGAATCATCTGTTGAAAGCCCACAGGACAAAGTCACAGGTTGGAGCTGGAGCATGTGTTTTGCCAACTCAATGGCTTTAGCTGCATTTCTTAGAGAGCATGATTCAGCTCAAACACAACATAAAACTTCTGCTGATTTCACACAGGAGCAGGATTAGCTCTCCCAAGGCCCCTCATTTACTCAGGTACAGAGCATTTTTGTATCTAAACCAATTCTCTCATCAAAAAGTGCAAAAGTTGAGCAGGTCTGTTTTCTCATGATTTTCCTTCACTTCCTGTGCAAACACTTACTACATCACACATGCAAGTAATAGCTCATGCATGAGTTAAGAAAATATTCTCATAGAAAACAGAAAATACTTATTCATGATGTAACTATGTCAGTGTTAATAAAATTGCACCAGAGAATGTATGTTGTATCAGCATTGAAAGAAGAAACTACTTTAAGAATGAAATCTGTTCTAGTGAAGTATCCTTAGTAAATGTCAGCAGAGAAAGAAATAGGAAAGAAAAGTGGAAAAAACTTCAAGAGAAAAATACCCACAACAACCACCTGAAAAACCAGAAAAGAACTGACTGAACAAAAAAGAAAAAACAAACAACAAAACAACCCAAGAAACAATGTTCTTTAACTTTGAGACAACTCCATGAATCTTAGAAACAGCAGAGGCCTGTGTATGTTTTATTCCACCAATGGCAGAGAGCAAAACCCATAGTTTTACATGAAAATTCTACTATATTTATAGTGACAGTAGAAACAGACACTACAGAAGAACCTTAAGACAGAATGCTAATAGCTCTGGATTTGCAAGTCTCTAAGTCAGGAGAAACATGATTTAATGAACTACAAATAAATTATCAGAGGTGCCAGATAAACATGTAAATAAGCCAAAGATGTGATATTCAAGTCAATTGTCCTCTCAAGAGACAAGACTGCCTTCTTTAAGAGTCCAGGCAATGCATCAGGGAAGAACTGGGAGTAGGAGCCATAAAGCAGGCAGTGGTCCACACACTTCAAGGGACAGGGCAGACAGAAAGTGAGAGGGAATTTGACATGGAGTTCAGGTTTCTAGTAATCAACATCTGTGTGTGAACATTTTCTGCTCCTGTAGAGACTGAGAAAAACTACATGTAATGAAGTTCCTGTAATGAGTAGTTAATGTAATTAATGACAGAGGGTAATTAATGCAGTGACCTTCATAGCCCATCAAGTCTCTTTTAAGTTAGTGCATATGTTGGCCTAAAAGTTAAACCTGCACTGTTGTTTTATTCTTGGGATGTCAGTAATGGGGTGAAGCAAGCTTCACCACCTTGAACTAGGGTCCCAGCAACCATGTCCTGACATGAGGCTGGTTGAAGGAAAGCACCATCTAAAACGGAGGCAATATACACAAACCCAAATTCCGTCACTTCGGAGAGGACCCAATCCTCCCCTTGTTGACATTAATGCCAAGTGTTCTAATGTGTTAAAATAGCAGTAGGTTTGGGCACTAAAAGGAAAAACTGTAGTGGCATCACCATGGAAACCAGCAGCACTAGAAATGAGAAACAGAAGAAGAGTGAAGAATTAAAGGAAATAAGGGAAATATTTTGTGATTACACTTACATTGTATGAAGTCACCTGCTCAATAAGCCTCTTGTCCCTCCCAGATAATACCATTTCTTCATTATCCTTACTGCTTGACTTTTTTGCCTCTTCTCTTTCCTGATGAGTAGAAGGAAATCACATGCTATAGTAATCAGAATGTCTGAAGAAGAAGCAAGCAAATCTATATCTACTTTAATTAAATCTGGAGGGTAAAGGCCATGATAGAGGCCATCAGATATTTTCTGCTCAGCTTGATGGAAGAAGAAACTGGACATGCTAATTGGAAAGTCAATGAGCTGATACAGCGTATCTGACTACTGCAAAAAGGGAGCAGAAATAAATGCATATCAATGATATTTAATGTTGTTACTTCATTGCCTTTATCTTTAAGCCTGAATTAGTATGTTTTAATAACAAAGAAAAATCTGGGAAAGAAAATTTCACTGAACAACCCATAGTATCTTTACTTTGTTTTCACAGGACATCAGTAACACCTACTGCCTGCAAGTGTATATGAATGAATAAACAAATGCTCACCTTGGCTTTTCTCTCTCTGTCAGCTGGAGTATCTGTCCAAATAGATCTATCACCTGATTTGTCATCAGCTCGTCTCTTGAATGTTCTTGGGCCAAATCCAAAGCTTTTCAACTCAGGTGGAAGCTCTGTCATCCATGATTCCCTGGTAACTTGTTTGGGTTCATCCTTTGCAAAAGAAGTAGGGGTTGAGGGAAGAGTGAAAAAAGCAAAATCAAAAATTACTGTCTGAATCTCTTGGCTTCCAGCAGAAATCATAGACTTTTTTCTTTAACACTTGCACACACATAGCATCCCAAGTAGAACTGCAACCAGGTTTACACAGAAATAGACAAAGAGAGAGACAAATACACTCCAGCAATAAAATACTAGAAATTAAGAAATCCAACTTACGCTGTCTGCTGAAGTAAGCTTTTCTTTCATTCTCTGGGCTCTGCGTTCAAACTCTTTAGCCACATCAGACTCCACTGGTCCTTTTGCAGGCATTGGGCCGATTAAATTGTCCTCATCCTCACTACTATCTGTCAGCTTCCAAAAATAAAATATTTCTTTCAAACATAGTGTTAAAGAGCATCAAGAAAGTTTAGCTTTATAGAATTAGAATGACTTTGTCTAGAAGAGCATATAAACCTAATGCAATGCATCTCCCAGATAATAAAAACCTGGATTAGAACTCCAGATTAGACCTCTTCTAGCACTTGAACATGGATACTTCGTCTCCATTTTGCCAAAAGCTGCATCTCTTGTCTGAGGCAAGACTGCTGGTACAGGCAGTGGCAGCACACAAAGCCCTGCTACTTTACATTGCTCTGCACACAGCCACGCAGCCTCTGTGGCCGTGGAAGCATACAACTTCCATATTTTGGGCTTTGCCATCACCAGCAAGATTTGGACACATTTCCCTAATAAGGATCAGAATTTCACTCTGCAAGAACTGTCTCAAGCTCAGATTCTGTAAGGATGTCAGAAAGAATAAAGTGCAAGGTAGGGTGCTGGTGGCACGCCTGGTGCTACGCCCCTGCAAGTACAGCACCTCCAACTAATCCCCTGGCTCTGTCATTCACTTTTCTGATCCCTCATGGATCTCTTCAGGTAGAATTTCTTCACTGCAAGGAACAGGCTGCCAAAGAAGTGGTGGAGTCACCATTCCTGGAAGTGTTCAGAAAATGACTGTATGTGGCCCTTAGTGCCACAGTCTAGTTGACAAGGTGGTGATGGATCAAAGGTTGGACTCAATGATCCTGGAAGTCTTTTCCAACTTAATGATTCCATGATTCTGACAATGCATTCTAGGCAATTTTTTGGAGAAGGGCTAAAAAAAAGAGTTTGTTAGGGACTAGATGCCAATAAAAATCTTCCTACTAGCCAGGGTTTGTACAGAAAGCTCACTGGTGCCTCCCTCCAAGTTCAAACAGTACAGATGTGGATGGAAGCAAAACTAGACAGAAAATGGATGCCACAGTGCCTTGGGAGCAAAGCTAAGGTGCCCAATATCTTACAAAAGAGCAAAGATTTCACTACAGTCTGACTGTGTGTGATAAAGCAATGGGAGTAGGATGACAAGGCTGTGTAGCCAGGGAGCACAAAGCATTACTTGAGAATACATAAGATGGTGAGTCATTAGATTCACTAAAGCAAAATGAAGAGTCAGCATGCCTCTAAAGATGTACTTGAATACAAAATAATTAAATACATTTTTTAAAAAGCCAACAAGAAATTACTCATATTAAAAAATAAGAAAAAGAGTTTTATTAGGAAGAGAAAGAAGGTAAGTTCTGTAATACCTGCAAAAAAGCTGATGCTAGAAAACGTATTTATGAGAAGAGAGACTTTTTTGTTTGCAAAATATAAAAGCAGACAGCAGACATCTCTGCCTCAAGAGATTTGTCACTATGATAAATTGCTTAATCATTATTTGGAGTTATAAGACGATGAGTACCTCAGAAATGTCAGATAATCTTTCTGCACAATGAATTACACTACCACTCACTGTAGGAGGCTGGAGAATTATATGCTTTGCAACTACTAACCAAAAAAGTGAAGTTTCAGAGCAGCCTGTGCATCCTTCCTAGTGTGTCTAGCATCTCCCATAGTATCTGGGAGTTAAATGTAAAAATATAATATTTTTAAAATGAACAGAATAACCATTAATTCGCCCAAGGAATTAATATTCAGTTTATCATAGCATGAGAGAGATTCACTTGCCTAAGCATTGGTATCCAGCACCATTTTTGGTGTCTTAGGGCATCCTGCCTGATTTAAGAGGTGCTGCTCAAGAAGGGCACAACCTTCTCTAAAAGTGCTACTCCTTACTTGCCAGGCCCTCCCATAGGCAATCTGGATCCCTCAGAACGGTACTGGAAGCCCATGTTTAGGGAGTTCAGCCTTCCCCATAGCTGTATTTTATCACACATCTTGTTCCTGAATGTTCTTTAGTAGCACATGCATTATTTTGCAACCAGGGATGGCAGACTACAGAACTTCTACCTAGCTTTCACCTAACATGACCAGAAAAGTCAAAAAACATGAACCAAAAAGGTGTGTCAGTGTCACTCTCCTGCACCTCACTTCCAGTTATCCCAGTTATTATTGCAGGTATTGTCCTGCAATTGCTAAGAACAATTTAGTGACACTGTGGTGACACTCTTGATTGTATTCTTTTGGATAAACTTATATAAAAAGTTGTAGCCACTAGTAAACCTCTTTAAGGAGGTGAAGATGTGTTTTCTGCCTGCAGTTTAGGATGCCAAGATTGCTTGTGTTCAGTGAGTGCACCGTCTACTTAACAGCAAAAGCACAACAAACCAGGCCAGTCTTTTTAGTTTCTTTTTTTTTTTTTTTAAGGCTTATTTATGCTCAAGTATTTGACTCCAGCAAAAATATGCCAGACACTTTCTGGTCCAAAATTAAACTGTCAACCTGAGAAGTGTCTGGTAGACTCTTTCAGGCTGCAACTTGTTTAACCATTTAAGATAGCTTGTGCTAAAACAAAAGGCTTCTCTTTGCACAAACCTGGGGACGGGATTCTGATGAAACAGATGGTCCTATGAAACATCTGCTACTCCTGGTCTCCTCAGAAGGTTTCCTAAAGCCAGGTGGCAATGCAGGACCTATAATGGGCCTTGACAGCAGGGGAAAAAAAAAGAAAAAATATATTGTTTTTTTTTAGTTGAGAGGGAAAAAATATAACATCAATATAAAAATAAAAGTCAAACATTGATGAGAAGTATGATTTTCCTTCCTCCCCATGCCAAGTGTGCCCCTGTGCACACATACTGCAGAAATAACTGAATAAGAGTGTCTCCATTTTTCAGGAGGACCTGTGCAGACAGTTTTGATGCAAAAAACCCAGAAAAGTTGCAGCATATAGTCAAGGAAATTTTTTTCTTCCATAGCTTCCTTCACCAGATTCAAGAGCAATGAAAGGTGATAAGACAAATATAGACTCCTCCTTCCCCATCAACAAACCCAATTTCATTCTTCTTGTCTTGCACCTCACTTTCACTGTCCTTTAATAAGCAGAAACAGTGAACTGCTCTGATTTTATTTTACCTTGGAGTGGGAAAGAGAGAAGAAAAGTTTTGTGAGTCCAGGTAACTAATCACTGGATTTGTTTTTAAGCAGCAGCTCTGCAAGAAATGTTCATCAGCTGTCTCCACAAACACAGAAAGGTGGTAATATCTCTTTCCAGTGGTGAAAAGAATACTACAAACTGAGCTCAAAGAAACTGTGCTTGCTGTATTGAAAGTCTTTTGAATTCAGGTTCCTCTTAATAATCCACCATAATAGTCTTTAAAGCTAATAAAAACTAATTAAAAACTTAACTGTCACCTGAAGACATATCCAGGTGACAATATTCTCACAATGTAAGAGCAGACTTTGTTTATTATGACCTTCAGTTATGAGCTTTAGATTATTAAATGTAACAACACCTGAATTGAATTTACTAATTATGGCCTTTACTCAATCCCACATAATCTAATCAGAATGGCCCTGCTGCAGTGATATTGTTGCCAGGGTTTAAAGGGGGGAAATAAAAGAGACGAAGTCTCGCTGAAGAACCAACCACAGATATACAGACATGAGCAATAAATATGAGCTCAGGCCAGGACAAGGGCACTGGTGAGGTTTTAAACCCAGACAAGAAGTCTGGGTTAATTTTGAAGTTCCACCTCCACCTAGCTGCTACAGTTTTATCTTCCTTCCTTCCTGGCTACTTTCTTGTTAAGACCATGTTTTAAATTCCTAATGTAATTTAAAGAGATTGAGTTTAAGCTTACACAGATACAGCCAAAAAAACATCTTTTATTTTAGTATACAAGTACCTGTATTCTACATGGAGAGACAGATACATCAAACTATTAAAAAAGCTCTCTACTGAAATAAATATGAACATCTCTGTTGTGGGCTGTATCTGTGCAGCCTGTGAAAAAGAACTGATCTCAAATGCTCTGTCTTGATTCTGTCACAGCTCAAAGGCCCTTTGGGGAACAGAAAAGTAGCTCTCATATTCATCCTTCCCATGCTTTCCACTTATATCTCTTCAGTCTTTCCTCAACATTACACAGGTGACATGATCCTTGACAGTTTCCTGGATGTCCAAAGGGTCTCTGAACAGCTGAATTGAATCTAAATACTAGTAATATTTTAATTCTGACAATATATTTACTCTAATAATATATTAAATACTAATAAATAACTGGTAAACTTCAGTGGGCAACTTCAGTACCTGTACATGTCAAAAATACCCCCCAAACTTAAGGACTAAGCATTAATTTAAGGACTATTGCATTTCACATATGGCAAAGACTGTTCTCCTGTTGTTGGACTTGGAAGTCCTTGCTAATGCACACTTTGAGATGGGTGTTTCAGCATTCTTCTGATGTATAACATAAAATTTTTTAAGATCACCTTTGGTCTTTACCCTGATATGTGAACACTTCAGAAATATTTATGAGTACTGCACTTCTATCTAACACTGATAAACAGTAATATAATCTTCAAAGTTGAAGGAAATCTTTTCACATATATATATTTTATGCTGGAATGATTCAAACCATTTTCAACAAGCTGCAGATTGCCACACAAGCTGCCCCTAATCATGAACGTGTTGCTTTGACAAGTGTGGAAAAGATGTAAGAGAATAAAAGCTTTTCTAAAAGAACGAGTATGTCACACAGAACTGATAAACAGCCTGTCCATACGCTGAAACAAACGACCTGCATTTGTTTCAATTATTCATGGCTCAGTTGGCAGCTGGCAATCTGCTCAAGGCTAAGGGCAATGCAGCAGGCAGACAGCAGCATTGTGTCTGCTCCCTGCACAGCTCACACGCCTCCCAGACTCCCAGGTGTGTGGGGGTGGAAGACAGACAAGGCTCTTCCCACACATCACACTGTTCCCACCTATTCAGGGAATCAGGCTGGGTGCAAAACAGCTCTCCCCAATCTGCTTTCTGAGTGCATGCTAGGAGCAATTGTATGGTGAGGTAGGAAAAAACAATACAGTGAGTGCCAAGTGCCTTCTACTGCTTTAATCTATCACAGACACAGAGTAGACTCTTCCCTCAATGTCACAGAATCACTGAATATTCTGAGGTGGAAGGGAACCACAAGGATCAAGTCCAACTCTTGAGTGAATGGCCCATTCCTCTTCCATTCTACCGTGAGTATTCATGTCAAAAACCAAGAAAGTAAGAAGGGTACCTCTGTTGATATTAGAAGTTACAAGCTTTTTTTTAATAGAGAATACATTATTTTTAATGACTTGCTAAATTTTATAATTAAAATAATACTTTGTACACACACAACACAAGAAAAAGCAAAAAAATTAGTTTTTTGTGGGACCATCAAAGCACCAAATGATCCCACTGAGCATGATACCCATAACTACAAAAGAGTTTTTTGATTAGAGCAAAGTGTAACCAAATGTACATGAGAAAAATACTTCCAAGTAACCTTAGTTACATAAATTCTTGCTTAGTTACATAAATTTTATGCTGCCAAGCATCATAAAAATTTATGCAAACTAAAAAAAAAAAAAAAAACTTTGAAATTTCTTTTGAGATGGTATATTATACACACAGCTCAACAGTAAATTGAGTCACTTTCCTGGAACTGAAAACTCATACCTGACAGGCAAGTATTATTTTATCTACCAACTCCTATTGCTCTGAGGAAGATAAAAGTGATCAAGGGACTCTCGTATTTCTCATCAGGAAGCACCAATTCCACCATGGACTATAAATCCAAATCATAGAAGGAAGTGCCCAGATTGATGTAAGGACTAAAAGGCTGTGAGACACAGTGAGGTCTGTATAGAAAATCCATATAATATTTTGGGGGAGGGGAAGTATTTTATAACTGTAAGCAAGCAAATGGAAAGCTTCCTGATAGAGACCATAAATAATGTTTATTTGTGTACACCTGACAGTCGCTTTTCTAGAAAACTACAGTGTTCAGAGTAGCTTTCTACCTGGAGACATGCAAACAATAATCCTTGATGCATTAGCAAAGGACATGGTATTGCACCACACACGAGGTAACTGCCCCAGTCCCTCACAGCCCAGAATGAACTACAGAACTACTGGTCCTTGTACCTGTAAATTGTTTTTTTTCCACTGATCTGAGAACCTATCAAAAGAAATGGAGGAAATTTGACACCCAAAATACATCTCAGAAAACTTACATTAGCTCTTTTACTCTCATTCCAACCTGGTCTAGGAGGGCTGGTGCTCTGTTTCAAGGGAATGCTACTCTTATTCTCAAAACATGGAGGAAGTATTACCTCTAATCACCTCAATCTCAAGTGCACAACTGAAATGTACTGTAATACTGACACACAATATTTAATCTAAAATTGTTGTGTTTTAAGGAAAAGAATCTGAATATAATTCCATTTTAATTACCTCTCTGGAGAATCATCCTGTTTTTTAAATCCAGGAGGAAGAGCTGGCCCAAAAAAGCCATCATCATCATCATCTTCATGAATTCTTTTTGGCTTTCTGCAAATACAGATTTCACTTAATAATTACCTTGACAAGCATAGCAATTATCTACATTTTAAAAAGGAAAAAAAACCACATAAAATTATTTCATAGGGTCTTCTGCACTAAATATGCTGCCGTTACCATGGAAACCGTGCAAAAGGATCCAAAATGATTTGAAGCAATTAGAAAATTGGGAATATAAGATTCACTTCAAAAACATTCTGACATTTAAAAAAAGAAAAAAAAATTAAAAACAACATTAAGAATGCTTTTGCTGTAGAAAGAAGTTTAGTATAATGTTGAAACACCATTTTCTAACAAAGAATTTAAAATTCAGTACTTCCTTCTCCATTTTTATACACTGTCTGCATTTTGAGTAGTATTTTTCCTGTTCAATACTAATTAGCTGAAAAACTATTGACTACGAAAACAAGAAAAGAAATTGAATAATGATTACTCTAACACTCATTAAGATGGCATAATGGCCTGCAAGTCTCTTAAACAAGGCTTAGAGCAAACACATACAAATTCTTAACACAGCAATTGTGAATAAGCAACCCAACAAACGAGAGTATCTGCAGACTCCTGTTACTTGCTAAACAATTCAAGTTTTTTTTCATTAGAGTTGACTTAATCGAATGCATAAATTCATGTCCATAAACAGGTTTCTCAAAGAGAGCTACTATACCAAAACCAGGGCAAAAACTCAAGTACCAAATACTTATGTACATGGTAAGTGGTATCTCTCCTTAGCATAAACATGCAAATGTGCAGAACTAAAATAAAACATACAAATGCAGAGATCTGACTGCCCCAAATAATTTAATTCCACCACAGGGTGTCAAACAGGTCAGCTGAACATTCTTGGCCATGAAAAACAAGCAGAACATGTAATCAAGTTTTACACAGGTACAGAGCTTACCTTTTTTGATACAACATTGTCCTTTTCTTATAAGTTCGACACCTTACATCTGCAATACAATTTGTAAATATACAAATAACCCCAAAACATACTCACTTGGGTGCTGGATCTCCTTCTGTCTCCTCTTCAGAATCTCTGTTTGCATCTCTGGGTAGGGGAAGAGATTCTGAGTCGTCATCACTGTCAGGAGTTTCTGAGCTACAGCTGCTTTTGTAGTCTGGAGGCAGCGCTGGTCCTGCAACTGAACATCCAGAGTTATTTGGGATCATAAAATCACAGCATGGTTTGGATTGGAAGGGACCTTAAAGATTACCTAGTTCCAATCTCTCTGCTGTGGGCAGGGAATCTTCTACTAAACCAAGTTTAATAAGGATACCTACCAAACGTTTCAAATGAGTATGATCTATCATGGCATTTCCAAAATACATATTTACTTGGAATTAAGCTTAGTTAATCATTACTCTCTCTAGCATTTAGAGAAGATATCTAAACAAATTTCTAGAAGTGACTTATTTCAGCACTTTATTTATATATTAATAGGATATTTATATATCCTTCAACAACCTGTCCTGAACTGTTCTGACTTAGGACATTACTAATCCATTGCTAACTACAGGAGCATCCTCTGGAACAGGACTAGAAAGCCCTGTTTTACATAATAGCTAATGTACAATGCATGTGGCATAAACCAGTATATCTAAAAGAAACACCTTAATAAAGCATTTGAAGCTTACCAGTGAAGAAACACATTATCTGTACATACACAGGATGGAAGACCGTAAATTATTAAATGGGAGCATTTGTGACCATAAAGTATTAAATTAATTGCCAGCCTGCTTTGGGAATGGTTTAATGATTAAGGTTATTCCCAGCTCAGCTAAATGTGAACAGCAGGGACAGATTCAAGTACTCTGCTTGAAAAAAAAAAAAAAGATGATTTAGGCATTTAGAGAACGAATTCAAAGAATTGTTGCTGTCAGAAGGTCAGGGCAGTGGATGGAGCTCTCATGCTCCAGTAAAACCTTCATGCTCTGGGGTAATATCTCAGCAAAATTAAAATTCAGACACTAACACTGCTAACGGGCCTGAACTGCTTCTGGCACTGTGCCCACCAGCAGACACTGATCTTTGTAGATTTATTTGGCTGTAGTACCACGTGTAGTGGGTCCAGAAGCAGCTTAGCAAATGACCCTAACAACAAATGCTCTCCAAACAAGACCCCTAACACAGGCTCGATCAACAAGGAGTCAGCTGGAGCAAGGAAAAACCAGCAATGGTCCCAAGGTAAGAGGCCTTCCCAGTCCAGGGCAAGGCACCCATTTACACAAACACAGTACAAACAGCCCACATTCCCATGTAATGGAGATTTGATTCTACTGATGATTTAGCATCTTGAGACACAAACACCATTCCTCCTCTTAATATCTCAAGCACTGAGTACAAGACTTGCAGGACAGAGAGGTGCTTTGGTAAGAAAAACACATTGTTCCCTTTATGAATAGTCAAGGGTCAGATGAAGAGATAAATGGTACCAGGAAATTAGATCTCCAGTTGAAGAACTACAACTTTTTGACAGTACAAAATACAACCTGATGCATATTACGGTTCCATTGTTAGCTGACAAAGGCTAGGAAGAAATCAAGTCCTTCCAGTGAGCTTCACAAAGCTTTTAATCACCTTCAGTACAAGACAGTCCACTACTTACAAAGCATCCAGGCAGATCTGCACTTCTTTGTTTCCTGTTTTAATGGAAAAGACTTTAACTGAGACATAGAAGTCCATTTCAGCACTAGGAAGGAAAAAAACAATGAAGAAACCACTTCTGTTGCCCTGAAAAAACCCAAACACAACACCTTAGCCTATAAAGGTAAAATAAGTTCAAGATAGAAGGAAACAGAATAATGATAAGTAGGAATAAAAAGTGCTATCAAGATGTGTCCTCTTCTGGTACAAAAAGCACCACTTGAATAAAAGCACTTAAACCCCAGACAAAACCAGCACAACTGCTTTCTCCAGCCACCTGGTGCCCTGACATCATGCAAGCAGACTTCATTTGCTCTAAATGCAAAAGAAAAGACTTGGAGTGGAAGGAACAAACCCAGACACAATTTGATGAGTCTGATACTAGAGAGAAGAGAGAAATTAGGAATAGTTTTGTGAGCTGCACAGAACTAGTAAAACCAAAACCATTTAAGGAAGGAGACTGGTCCCACTGGCATGTTGTTCAACACCAGGGCTAACACACATACTTTTATCCCAATTCCTCTCCGTTTTGTTGGCAAAACTGTTTGCATGGGCTATGCAATAAGTTGGATCAGGGAACTTAAAAGGCATAAAAATAACAATGCAAACCACAGCAGTCCACCAAAAGAACTGTTTGTTAGTGGAACTGCAGCCTAAGCAGGACAACCAGAAATTAAATAGAGACTGAGACTGACTAATGAAGGGAAAATGGCATTTAAAGCCTGAGGAAGAAAAAGTCATTGGACATGGTGAAAAGAAATGGAGGGGAAAGAGACTTGGGATTAAAAATTAATATGATCATGGTACTGACTAACAATCAGCACAGGCAAATATACAGCTGTGGATCAGGATGGTTTGGGGAGCCACAAGAAAGAGCAGAAAGGTAGGAATGGAAATTGCTAAGCATAAATTCTGGGAGTAAAGAAAGAAGAGGGTGAGGAGAGAGGCCAAGATCTAATCAGAAGTCTGTGAAATTCCCCAAAAACCATGGAAAAGTGGAAAAATACAGATGAAACGAGGAACAAAGGATAGCTCCAAGAGTCAGGAAACTCAGCCTAATGAGGTGAGGAGGATAAATGGATGTAGCAATAGCAAAGCAACAGAAAACTGACAAATTAACCAGAGCTCAGAACAATTCAGAACAGAACAATGGGATAAAAACATATGAGAAAAAAATGTTGGGGATAGTGAGGAGAGAAACGGGACCAAGTGAGACTGAAGTGAATGTTTCACAGCTACTAGAAGTGACCATCCTACTAATGAGCTGGCTCTTGTGTCTATCTGCCTGAAAATTAAGTCAATTCAATTCAGAAACCAAATTAAAAGATACTTTTTGTTTTGTTTTGCTAGGGTTATTTCTGCTGTATTTGGGGATTCTGAACAATCTACCACACCATGAGACATTTACTGGGAAGCTCTCAAGGACAGACAAGGCCTTTCAGCTCCAGCATAATGGCAGATCAACACAGACATATCAACACATCCGTATTGTAACAAATGTGGCCTCGATGCTGAAACAAACATAACTCCCTTCTGTGTCTTTGGTTATTTTTAGCCATTCCCTAGCACTTCTCCCCTGCTGGTACAAGGACAGCCCAGAGGCAGGGACAAATGGGCCAAAGGAAGAACAATTCTTCCAGCAGGAGCACAGTTAGTCCAGCTTCAAAGCACCGCCATGAAGTGACAAATCAGGAAATGAGTGCATCCCATGGGTCACACAAGCTAAGGAAGGTAAAGGATTTACCAGGGATGAGCTTTTGGGTCTGTCCAGCTGCCATCTGCTTCCATCCTGCTCCCGATCAAGGGCCACAGAAGTATTATCAGCATCACTTTTCTGACACCATAGGCAATGGGCTTTGTCCCATGGTAAGAACATCAGTGGGTATTATGGGAGAAAGAGACTGGATGCTTGTATCCAGAGGGATGGTGGGAGTGGGGCTCAAGGGGGCTGAGACATTTGCTGATGACTGTGGTGCACATCAGCCTGCACAAGAGTATAAAATGCTGCTAGAAACTGGGCCAACTAGCCTCACAAGGCTGCAAACAGCTCCCAAGTGGATTGTCTCCAGAAGGAACGTATTAGCAATAAATCTAATCATAATCATACATAGTCACTCTCCTATTTCTTGTGTCTGTCTGAGAGCCTTTTCTTGTGCCTGAGGGTCTTCTCCGCTACAGGCTGCTCAAAGTCCTACTTTGTTGCTGTTGGGAGAAAGAAACTATGAAAGTAGACTAAAAAAAACAAGTGCTCTTCAAGAAAAGCAATGAGCAGCTCAAATATCAGTGAGACTACTCTGACAGGAAAAATACTGGAAAAGCTATTCAGCTTTAAAAGGTGAAGCACCTCTTAAAATAGTTAGAAAACACAAAGGAAATTGTTACAGAACAAATTCTAGGCCCATTTGACTCAAGACCCAGCAAGTGTTGCAACACAGAAGGTGCTGGTGGCAGCCCCACCGTGTGATTTTTGTCACTCCAGGTGCAGGGCTCCAGATGGAGCTGTAGTTCTGTAGAGCAAAGTGTGTTATGCCAAAGTACTTGCTCTCCTTTCCTCCTCTGCACTGCAGCAGTCTGCCTCATAGTGTGAGCAGAGACACTGAGCTGTTATAAGTCAAAGTCAGAAAAAGTTTGTCAAAATTATAAAAACAAACAACCTGCCAGTAGCTGGAGTTTTGGGGTTTTGTCTGTTTTTTTTTCAAAGGTAAATAAATTCCTTCACCCACTTCACACAGGAATTTCCAAGCAGATCTTGGATCAGCTGTCAGTGTAACTGTAATACTATGGAACTGATTTACACAAACAGGACAAAGAGGGGACAAACTCAGCTGAGTAACCTTGACTAGACACTGCTGAAACACCCGCTGCCACAAACCCATGGCCTACGGATAAGTTTAACTTGTTTTGTTCATACACAATACAGATACTTGCAGCATGTATCAATATGTCGATGGAAAGTGAATAAGGCACAGATTTGGCCAGGAAAGGCAGCACCAGCTCGTGCAGTCAGGGCTTCCGCACAAAGCCGAGATCGGACACAGAGCTTGATGTTGCCATGGCGCCAGCTAATGCAGCAGCTTTGTCCCTCTTGCTGCTGCTCCCTCTTCTGGATTAAAAAATTAGAGAGCAGACAAGCACAACAAACCTTTCTCATCAGAGCTGCTTTCTTTGGAGTAACCCAACAGTCACTGACACACTGCTAGAAACTGAATATATGAACTAGTGCCTTGAACCTGGATTAAAGGCAAGGAGCGCAAACACTCCAAGTGCTGCTTCCAGAGACATTACTGACAGAGAACATGCAAGAATTTTAGTGTGGAAACGGAGCTCCACTGCAGAAGAGCCAGCCTGGCAGTCAGCTGGTCTCGGTGGGATCCCACTTCTGATGTGATGGCTCCCGACATGACAGACCCTGGCAGGCAAGGCACCACAGCCCCAGTCTGACCGGCTCCACATCCTGAGGTACACTGCCTGGAAAACCCCAGCTGATGAAGCGGTTTGGCTTGGCAAAGGAAAGCACGCTGCACAGGCCCAGCCTCCTTCTTCTCTACCCGCTAATTTCCCAATTGGAGCTGCTGAAGAGCCCAGGCTTCAAAGCGCACGCGGGGCTTGAGCGGGACAAAAGTGACCGAAAGCAATATTGTTCTAAAACGAGTTTTAGAGCGTTTCATATCTGTAGCATTCCATCGCATATGGCGCCTTTTTTTTTTTTTTTTCCGTGGAAAAGTCACCGTAATAACCCTCCCGGGGAGCTTAGCTCCATCCAGCTGCCGCACTGGCGGTGCACCCGGACACACCGGGCTGCGGAGCCCCGCTATCCCACCCACGCAGCATCCCGCGCTGCGGAACGCGGGCTGCAGGGCCGCTCTATCCCCCTCACAGAGCACCTCACGCTATGGAACACCGGCTGCAGGTGTTGCACCCGCTCTCCCCCCACACGGAGCATCCCGCGCTGCGGCATAAGGGCCGCAGAGCCCCGCTCTCCCACCGCCGGCGCGGCCCGGTGCTCTCACCCTGGCTGAAATCCTCGCCCGGCTCGGCCTCGGCGCGGAGCGGGAAGCCGGGCGGCAGCGCGGGGCCGATGAGCTGANCTCAGCGGCCGCCGCCGGAGGGCCCCACGTGGTAGTGCGAGAGCATCGCGCAGCGGGGTCTGCACCGGGCGGCCTCTCCGAGCCCGACATGAACCCTTTCGCCTGGTACCCGCCGCCCCCACCGGGGCTGCCGCCGCCGGGCATGCCCCCACCCTTCTTCTGCCCGCCGCCCTCCTGGGACACGAGCTTCTGGGCTGCCCCCGTGCCCTACCCCCCGCCCGGCCGCTACCCGCCGCCCGACAGCTCCTTCGCGTCCGCCGAGTCCTACTCGCAGCCCGCCGACACCTACGCGGATCCCGCCCAGAGCATCCCTCCCGCCGAGAGCTATTCCCAGCCTACTGAGAGCTATCCCCAGCCTGCCCAGAACTTCTCGCAGCCCGAGGGCTACCCCCAGCCCGCCGAGGGCTACCCGCCGGCTCAGAGCTACCCGCAGCCCGAGAGCTTCCTTCCCCCTCATAGCTACAGCTCGCCTGCCGCCTGGTTCCCGCCGCCCTACGGAGCGCGGCCGCAGGGCCCGCACGCTGGTGAGGGGCAGGGGCGGGGCAGAAGCTGTCCCTTGGGCCCGTGGGCTCCTTCCCATCGCACGCAGGCAGGGGCCCCGGGGCTGTCCTGAACCCTTGGGGCTGCAGGACTCTCCTCCAAGCGTGTTGGTTGTGCAGCCCTCTCTTATCGCTTCCCTAGATCCTTCTCTGTTGCCCAAGGAGGTAGGAGGGGGATGTTTTACCGGGTGTATCTATGAATGGCTCATATTTTTTTTTTTCTCTGTTCTGAAGGTGGAAATGGTAATTTCTCCCAGAAATGGCAGGGCAAGCAAGCGCCTGCATTTAATAAACATTGTCCAGAAGAAAATAACAAGCCAAAGGTATGGAGTGGGGTCCCCAGTGCAAGAGGGACATGTATGTGTTGGCATGGGTCCAGGGAAAAGGCCACGAAAATGATTAGGGGATGGAGCACCTCTCCTGTGAACGCTGAGAGAGCTGAGGTTGTTTAGCCTGGAGAAGAGAATGCTTCAGTAGAACCCTGCATCATCCTTTCAGTACTTTGAGTGAACTTAGGAGAAAGATGGGGACAGATTTCATAGTACAGTCTATAGTGATAGAACAAGGAGTAATGGTTTTAAACTGAAGCAGAGTAGATTTAGGTTGGGCATAAGGAAGACTTTTTTTACTATGATGGGGATGAGATACTGGCACACATTGCCCAGAGAAGCTGTGACTGGTCTGTCCCTGGAAGTGTTGAAGGCCAGATTGAATGGGCCTTTGAGCAGCCTGATCTAGTCATAGATTGTCCCTGCCCATGATGGGGGGTTGGAACCAGATGATCTTGGAAGGTCCCTTCCCACCCAAACCATTCTGTGATGGTGTCAGTCTTCCAGGACTTGGCCCACAGCACTACAGAGATACCATTGTCTTGTCTAAACTGCTTGCCCTTGGAAGAGAGCAAGCGTGATAGTCTGTAACTCTTTAAAGAAACATGTCAACCAAATTCTTACATGGGTTTATGTTGCCTTACTGTGGTGATGCCCAACAGCCTAAACAAAGCACTGCCTTACACTAGTGCTCTGTTACATGGTCAAGACCAGCCAGCCAGATGACACTGATGTGGGTGGTGGGGGAAGGCAGGGTCTGTGCTGCCCTCTGAACTTGTACCTGTCGTGGGAGAACAGTCATGATCTGTCTTGGTAGGGAAGAGGCATGGGGCTTTAGCCTAAATCTCACAGCCGTCTGGAAGTCCATGCCAGCAGATTGGTGTGTTTGCAGAAGCAATAATTGATTGAAAGGTGGTAGTGGGAAGAGCTGAGTGCAGGGCACTTTGTTCAGAAGATGAGTAATTTGAACTTAACTTTCGTATTACATTAGCGTCTCTTTGAAACTTTTGAAACACATTACTTTATTAACAAAAATACTAATAGTGTTTCACGACTAACTAAACACAGGAATATCTGATAACTGCAATCCTGAGATTATTTCTTCTTCTTTTTTTTTCAGACCAGAAAGAAAAAAGAGCCAGTTTTCTCTCATTACTGTGATACCTGTGACCGTGGCTATAAAAACCAGGAGAAGTATGATGAACACATTTCACAGCATAAACAGGTTTGTGAGTTTGGCTTCTTTTATTCACACTTTGATTTTTTCCTTTGTGCCTGACAAGCAGTAATCTGTAGTCACTCTTTAAACAGAAGTCATAGGAAACAGATTCCAGAGCTATGTCAGGTATTAGTGAGGGATTTTTTTATGAATGCGGTATGTAGGGGAGGCTTCAGGTGTATTTTTGGTTTTGTTACTGAAGACTTTTAAACTGTTTTTCTTCTGAAGTATTACTAACTCATAGGAATCAATTCATTGACACCACTATAGCATGTACAGTTTTTGTGTGGGAACATTTAAAAAAATTTCTTTATTGAAAATTATAAAAATTTGCAAGTATCAAAATTTGGAATTGAAGAGTCTTGCAAATTTTTTATCTTAGGTAAATTTTATTTTCTCTTCAATTATCAGATACATTGCCTACCGTGGTGATTCTAAAACCAGATGAAATTTAAAAGTACATTATCCCTGCTTGCTGTTTTTACAATCACCTTTGTTAGCAAACTGGGTAACTTACACAGCCTGTGCAACAAACAGTACAGCCAACTGACACTGAGTTTATTTGAAGTGTGCTCAAAAGCTTGTTTGTAATTTGTGTAAATTGGTATGTTTTAAGTTCACCCTCTCATCTTGCAGTGCTCAGAAGAAGGCTGCAATTTCAGTGCCCATGAGAAGATTGTTCAGATTCACTGGAAGAATGTAGGTAACTCTCTGGACCCAAAATAGGAGTCTGTGCCATCTTTACCATAGCCCCTTTTCTCATTCTTCAGTGGTTTCCTTTCATTCATCCGTCAAGAAAATGTATCACTTCTGAGGAGAATCTATTTCAAGACAATATATTGGATGAAAATTTGTTAAATACTGTGGGGTTTTCTTAATGGATTCATTTTAACATCTCTGTTACTGTCTAACCAGTTTTGGAGATGAAAACAGTGTGATAGCACTATACCTGACATCATGATGTTTTCTTTTTTAACTTGTGTTTTTTTTTCCTTCCTCTTTTAAACCCCTCTGAAATACTTTCTCCTTAGGCACATGCACCTGGTGCTAAAAGAATAAAATTAGATAGTCCAGAAGAAATTGCTAGATGGAGAGAAGAAAGAAAAAGGTAAGACTTGTGGCCTATGGCTTTGTTTTACTGTGTTTTCCCTGTGGGAGCATGAGATAACAGCTGAAGGACAGGAGCAGCACATAACTTGCTGTTTCTGCTGTTCCATTGACCCTGCAAAACTCCTGCAGCTGTGATCTGTGTCAGAATGCGTGAGCCAGGAGAGTGTGAGCTGCAGAGATTATAATGATTTAGGAGATTGTAATAGAAGGCAAGGTATCAGCTGAGAAGAAAGCGGCTTTCCCAGATGCTTGATATGGTATCCCAGGTTAGGTGAATGTCTCATTCCTTTTAGCCTTACCACAGACCACATTTTAGGTCAGAAATGTTTGTGTGGTTGTTTTTAATAGCTTAAAAATCCGGAACTACTGTACTGACTAT
The DNA here is from genome assembly GCA_013400575.1 of Peucedramus taeniatus. Taxonomy (NCBI): domain Eukaryota; kingdom Metazoa; phylum Chordata; class Aves; order Passeriformes; family Fringillidae; genus Peucedramus; species Peucedramus taeniatus. Next base: position 379,648 of record WBNO01015010.1, read on the forward strand.
AATTGTAATACTGTGTGCAGATTTCCCCAGCTTAAGTTGTCCCAGTAGACCACACTAGGGAGTTTTCCTAATTTTTTAAGGTCTTTCTGTGTTGCTTGATGCTTTTCTAGTGAAAGAGAACAGAAGCCAAGAATGATACCCTTCTCAGGTAGTCTAACTTATATTGTATGCAGGGCGCAAGCTAAAATTATCCTATAAGCAGTATTTCTCACTATTTCTTATCCTGTGATGTAACAGGGTATACTTTTTTATGTTGACCAGGGTTGAAGTATTTATCTCCCAAATTTATTTTTTTTCTTTGGAGTTCAACAGATTAAAATCCACACTTTCCCAGCAGGAGAAAGATGCTGCAGGCTTTCCTCACTTCTGTTGATAATTTAAAATATAGTCTTGCAAGTGATCAGTGCGTGAGTTTTTTTTCCATGAGCAAGAGTCCTATATGCAGAATGGGAAGTGATATAGGTTTAATTTTGAAATCAGTGGTGATGAGCTAGGGCAGTGTACTAATCATGTGGATTTTTTTTTAGTGAAAATAAACTCAGTGGTCTGATGGAATCTTACTGACGTATCTGCCTTGCATCCATGTCAGAGAGCAATGTTAATGTGCTCTTGCTTTGAACCTCACTTCCCTTAAAACATCTTAACACTGTTTTTGTTGGAAAAGAAAAATGAATGGAATTTATTGTAGAATTTTTTTAACTGCCTCCCATCCATTTTTTTCCTGTATGGAGAAACAAAATTTCTCCCCATGTAATTTCATTCTTAGAGGTTTTAATTTTTCTTTGGACATTGTTTCAGCTTTTTCTGCAAATTTCAGAAAGGCAAGGGGATGTCAGCAGATCACAGCAGTCAACTGTTGCACCTGCTGTTAATTTCTTACAAATGTAAATAATCCGTAGGTTCTTTTTAGAAAAAAACTTTTTTTGATATAGAAACAAGAGATTTTCTCCCATTTTTAAAATGCCATCATTAACCAGACAAAAATTGGTTGTGATCTGTGGAAATATAAGTTTGGTGTTAGATTAGGCAAGTTTTGGTGCTAGATTAGTTTTCATTCCAAGGTTTCCTTTTATTCAAAAGATGCTTGAGGGCTTGGTTTTTATTTGCTTTCAGTATACATATTGATGTTGTGGGTTTTTGGTGACCAAATTTTCTAATGGTAACTCCAAGGAAGAACATCCATACTCATATGCAGTCTCTGAGAGACTCTTTGCTACTCTTTTTCAACCTTTCATACACTTCTCTGTTTTGGGAAGTGTTCAGGAGAGTTCCTGTCTAGCAGCTGATGCTGAGGTTTAAGTGTTGAAATGATGTTTCAGGTGTATATGTCAGTATGTGCTCTACTAGAACATTAGGGATGTGGGAATTGAACATAAAATTGTGGATAAGATATTGTTTGTGTGGGGAGTGGGTGCTGCAAATCACAGCAGCCTTTATCTATGCTTAATTGTAAGGGTGGTGCTCTGCCTGGGATGGTTTTGCTGAGCTTCTGAAGGATCCCATGTTGGTTTTATAGGTGAATATGATTTTGCTGTGATACAGCATTGCTGAAAGCCTTTGCTCACTGCACCACAGTAAAATCAAAGCGCATGAAGTCGAGTGGTCACAGCCACGAACCTGAAAAGGTGGGATGGGATTAGGACTGTCTGAGCCAAGGCCACTAGATGGAGTAGTGCCTTATCTTGGTACTTCAGGCCTTCTGTGGGCATCGTATTTAGCCGTGATGGATGGGTGTAGAATGACTACCTGGGTGGCTTTTGTTACTCTTTGTACAGCGAGGAAGCTCTATGAGCATATTTCTTTTTTTAATTAAAAAAAAAGGGGGGGGAGGGGCTGGGAGGCAGGCAGAGAGAGAAAGGCAGCTGGAACTTTTGTGCAGCATTAATTGGGTCACCAGCAAAGCATCAGTTTAGTACTGAAGGTCTGTTGTTGACTCACAGTAAACACTGCATTGTACAGAGAAAAGGGACACCAGAGGGAGTCTGAGCTATTAAGCAGTTTTGGTTTATGGTGACAGGAAAAAACCTCTTTCTTTCTAGAAGCTCCAATCAGAGCTAAGAATGAATCTTTTTAGGTCATTATTAGTTTGTTCCTAATTAGGTTGCAGTGATTTAATATGTGTGTTTCCATGCTGCATCCTGTCTTGCTTGTTCTTTCAGCCGTTATAAATAATTACTTGCAGAGTTGAGATTTTTCTTCTTAATTAGCTGCTGTGTTGCTCAATTGTGTATCCTGCTTAAAATCCTCAAGAAAGAGCTTGTGTTTAAAGTGTAGCCTTACTCTCATAGAGGAAAGAGGAGGAGGAGAGCTGGTAAGGAGTATCTCTGGGTGAAGCATGCTGGATTGGAATGCTGTTTTCCTGTTGAACCTGCTGAGCCAAGAAATCTAATTAAGTAAAGAGCAATAGAGATGAAGTTCCATGGGATCTCAGGGTTTCCCTGTGTTTTGCAGACAGATGGTTGTGAAGTCTGACATCAACTTTTCTTGTTTTGATTTGTCCTGTCCCTTCCAAGTGTTGAGAAATGTGCTGTCTTCAGCATATTTTTTCTTTAACATGAGCTTAAAGGGAATTATCTGCAATGCATTTCCTTAATGTGTCAGAATGAGGTATTGCTATCTTCCCTACTCTACAAGTGAGATCTGGGTCCTGCCAGCCCATCTGTTTCTCACCAACATTTCTTGAGCAATGGTTATTAGTAAGAATGTGGCAAGGCTGCTTTAGTGTTAAAGCAAATCATTAAATTTACTTTTGCTTAGCTCCTAATATATTGGGGGATTTTATTGAGCTTGTGTGTTACTTATAAATTGTCCCCTTTCTGCCCCACTTTCTTTAATCTCTTGGCATTGGTTTGTTCAGATAGGAATTGTGTGTTGCATTTCCTTGCAATACATCTCACAGGCTGAGCATGTGCTTGAAGTCCAGTACTGTTAAACACACCACTTTTAATTAATTTGTGGTTTTCTAGTTGCATAATGATAATCCTACAGTAGTTTGGAATCCTCTCTGGTGTTGTGTTCCATAGTAGTGAAGTATGTCATATGGAAAATAATTCCTTATAACTTGGTAAAAGTAGAGAACACAAAGCAAAGTAGGATGGATATATCAGCAGATCAAGGTAAACATAGATACAATAAAGTTTACTCTGATCTGCTGGGATAGATTAGCAATGAAACTGCCTCAGCTAACATATGGTTAAATCAGATGTGGGAAAGTTAAGCCAAGATTTTATCAGCTCTCTTGGGTCATTTTTGTTCCCTTTGGGCTATCCATGTCTCCTTTGCTGTTGGCTGTGGATATGCAATTAAGACCAGCTCAAGAAATTGTTGAGGCATTTTGCTCACAGTGCTGTTCCTATTAAAATGATGAACTTGTATAGCTCTTGACTCAGGAATTCGTTGTATAAACTGCTATAGAAACAGGTCTCTTTTCTGTTAGATGTTGGCAAAGTTCTGTTTCTTCACTGCTCACTAAGAGCTGCTTTACTCCAATGTTTATGAGAGCAAGATAAAGTATGCTGGCCTATAAAAAATGCATGGCTCTGGCTAGTGTGCTCATTTATTGGAAAAAAAGTCTATTCACTAAGACACATGTGTTATTGATTATGCTCAGTGTCACTGTTCCCTGTCTCTAGAAGCTTTAGGGTGTCCTTTACCTGCATGTTTCACTTTGTTGGCATATATTTAATATACTCATCTTAGCCTGAAAAGCAGTTTTCTGATATTATCAATTTATTTTGAAAAGCTTTGGATTGTAGAAGTGTGTACTGTTGGGAACTGCAGCTGCTATGAATGGGGGCTGCCTTCTCAGGCTGTACTGGCTTTGTGAAATCTGCTGTACCAGACCATCACATTCTGGTTTAACTCTCCCTTTTGCAATAAGTTGCTTAGGTTTGTAAAGCCCTGTGGAGACTGAGGAAGCTGTTTGTATTCAAGCTCTGACAAGTTGTTTGCAAGGCGTAAGTGCTGGGGTACTTCTGCTTCAGTGGTGTTTGTAGGTAACATTTTAGGAACATCATTTTCTTAGGAGAGGCTTACCATCTTAGAAGAATGCAAATCCAAGTCAGCTCTTGGGATTTAAGCATATATGGCCTTTTATGTGGAGAGATTCAGTCAGTAAAGGCATGAGGTAAAGGCAGTGAGTAAAATGCCATTTAACATTTGAGAAGAGCTGGAGAAAATAAACACAGCCACTACAGATGCCTTCAGATGTGCTTCTGCAGGCATACTGGGACTTGTGACTTGAGCTCTTGCCAGCTGTCAGTTACTGCCTGTGTCAGCTGGAAGGGTGGTTTAGGAGAAATCTGTCAGTCTTGGCAGTTAAATGGAACTGAAAGCCTTGGTGCAGTCCATTACGGTGGCTCGTGGAGGGAGTGGTAACTCACAGGAATGAAAGTGGGAGGCATTCATGTCTCAAATCGTGTTGAGAGAGCGTGTCTGAATATGTCCTTAATCAGCATAAGTGCTGGAGCATTTGAAGACTCCTCTGCTCTAGTATTTAGGGTCTTCCCTTAGATTTAAAACACCCTCCCCCCGTGCAATCTCTACAATAAGCTTGGGGATTTTTTGAGCATAACTACTTGTCTTATAGCTTGCTGTCCTCCTGGGAGCCTTTGTGTTTGAAAGAAAGCACCTAAAACGGCGGAGCACAGGGGTCTTTGTCAATGCGAAGCTTTTGAGATTAAAGACTTCCCTGCACGTTTGCTGTGTGCTGGGAGTGTTGTAACATGGATGAACAAATCTAACTAACAGGGAGGAGCAGAGGTAAAACATCACATCCCTGTGCTCACTTGAGCTGTATGGCAGATTTCTGGGAGAAATCCAAGGAAAATAGATGTTGACAGCTCATGTTCAAATCCTCTTAAAGGAGACAAGTTCTGTAGTGTGTTTAGGTTTGTCTTGTAGAAAATGTTTCTCTTTTTCCCTTGATATGTGGATGAAACTGTCTTGAATCAATGTGACACTTAGCATTCATGCTGTAATATGGGGGAAATGCATGTGATAAGATTAAATATTTAAAGAAAGATACATGTCTTTTTTGATAGCTATTTTTAGTGAGAAGCTGTTCTATGTTTCTCTTTACTCCATTTTAATAGACATCAAATATTTATTCTTTGTGTTTCTATCCAGAAGCTGGGGGATCATGTGCATGTGTTTCTCATTTACCACCTTTATCTCAAAGCACTGGCATTTAGCTAGCTAATGTTTGCAGAGCAAGTAGTGTAGCCATTTTTGGGCTTTGATGGTAAAAAGTCTGCTGCCCAGATTCTGCATGTTACAAGCATTGAGGCATTTGGAGGGAAGGATGTTAGGGGAGGTGGGGAATGGAAGAGATGGGATGGTTTGGGAGATGGTTGTAACAGTAGATTTCTTTTCATCTGCATGATCTGGCAATTTTTCTTGAACCTGGAATTAAAAAAGGGCAGTAATTCCGGTGAACTTGAGGTCAGTGTGCAAGCACAATGCTAAATATTGCCCAAGAAGGAACTTGTGTGCTTTTCCCTGTCACATTAAAGGAATCTTGTGCACCCAGAAGTTGTTCATATAACTTTTTTTTTTTTTTTAAGTTTACAAGAACTCAGCAGTTAGTTTGCTAAAGGCATGTCATTCAGATAATCCAATTGAAGCTCCATAGAAACAGTACAGGAGGACTAAATCATGCTGTTATGTGCTGGGGTAAAGAGAGGGTCTATGACTATAACCAAACTCTTTGTCTGTACCTTGCTTGGTGGTTTGGTAAATCTAAGAATGCTAATGTGATAGATTTTTAAAATGTTTGTTTTGTTTATTGCATCTGGATATGTAAGCGTAAATGCACTCAGGTTTCTTTTCCTCAGTAATGCCTTTTTAAGAAAGAAAGAGTCTGTTAAATTTCCTTGAAAATTTTAAAAAATCTATAATGTCTATAGAAGAAGCTGATTTGGTAATGGGGTAATTGAGAAACTACGGTGAATCCTTTAAGAGCCAATGAAATTACTTTTTTTCTTCTAGAAATTTTCCTACTTTGGCAAACATTGAAAGGAAGAAGGAAATGCAGACACAGAAGGAGGAAAGGGGAGAAGTGCTGACTACCCAGCAGTTTGGGTAAGTGTTTTGAACCAAGCTTGTTGCTTTCCTCCCACTAAGTTCAAAAGTATGCTCTCTTACTGTGGTCTCTCAGCACTTACTGCTTCCACTGTATACAGAATCTGGCTGCCCTTTAAGAGAGGACAGGCCATTTGACAAGCTGTTGATGTAATAATCTTTTGTTTACTTCATAGTGCTTCAAAGTCCACTTCAGTTAAATGAAACAATAACTACATTAAAAATCTGGTATTCTGGCTTGTTTGAGAAAACCACTTTCTAGTGGCCATTCATTGGATCAGCATAACCTTGGTCTCTGAAGAAGTAGTAATGGGGACAAAAGTCATGCAACATAATGATTCCACATGATTTAATCCTTTATTACCTGAAAATGGCCAACAGATTTTATTCTTACTCTCTCTCTGTTCTGATGATAAATCAGTAGTCAAGTGAAGAGGGGGAAAAGATAAAGATGATGGAGGGTAGAAAAAAGAAGCAGCACTACTGAAGTTATAACAAAAACTATATGAAAATAAAGCTAAATCTATCTGCTACCATTGTTCTGAGCTAGTGCTTACTTGTCTTGGATTTTTATCTGTTCACTGCCTTATAAATTATTTTCCAGCATGATTTTGTTTTTCTCTCAGTTTCATTGTTAGGTGGAACCAGCTAACTTCATTAACTCTGCTTTAGGACCTGTGGGAAGATTGTTTTTTTAAAAAAGATGTTATAATGAGCCACACTCCTACAATATCATTTGTTTAAACTAGAATGACTGAGCTGGAAGTCAGGAGCAGACTCAGTCCTAAGGGACTCTTGCTAAATGCCATTTTCTGCTGCATGGAAGTGCAGCTGGGGTTTGCCTAGCTTTTTGTATAGGGGATGACAGCAAGCAAAACAAAGCTTGCACCATGGTAAAACGGTTGAGCTAGTGCAGAATAAGAAGTTAATGTAATTTATTAAATGTGGACAGTGCAAATTACCTTGTTGCAGCATGTTCTTCAGAAGATCCAGCACTTACCTGCCCCCACTCAACAAGTTGCCTTTCATGACTGAAAGGAAAGGTTTATAGAAGGCTGAAATAAAACTTCCATTAAAGGATATAAAGTTGCAGGAGTGCTTTGTACCCAAGGAACCAAACCTAGGCATTGAAACTAAGGCTGCAAACATATATATAGTACGTATATGTGTATATATAACACATATACATTGTGACATTTCTTTGTCATAGTAACAAACTGTTTGATGTCTACAGGTTTTATTTGCTTACTTTTGTGGCTGTGAGTCAGATGCATCAAGTAGCCTTAAATGTCCATCAGCAATTCCATGCTGTTACATTTGTTAGTAGGTTTATATCTGGAAAACTGTTTGGAAAAAAAAAGGCCCTCAAATTGAAGGTTCTTTTTACTTCTGTGTAGCAACTTTTTGTTCTACTTCATTCTAGAAATTTCTTATTTTTCTCCCATCCATCTCCTTAGCACTCTAGACTTGGTGAAATGTCCATAATCTGTCATTTCTGCTTTGTATATCAGCAGTAAAGATTCTGGAATTGGTCCTTATCTGGCAAATTTACTGATGTGTGAGGAAAAAATAGAATACAGCTTGTTCCCTGCAAGCTGTACTATTAAAGCAAATAGCTAAGTAAGATTTAGAAAGGATTAGATGCTTAACACTTCCATGGTGCTTTCCATTTGTGGTTCTCTGAAGTGCTTTGCAACTCCCAAGTCTCAGCATCCTTGCATATGAGATCAGAGATGCAGAAGGACAGCTTTGGAAGCCTGTCTGGTGTCTCACAATACCTGAGTAATAGTGCACAGCTCTCCATGCCCTCTGAATGGAGAGTGAAGAGCAGGATATCTTCCATAAGGGAATATGAAGCCAGATGCCAGGCTGATGTTTGTTGGGACATGTTTTTGACCCTGAGGTTTCTTTCTGGGTGTTTGAGGCCCCAGAGAATGCAGAAAATTGTTTTTAACCCTTGATCAAGGACAACAGCTTTAATGAAGCCTGTATTAGCTCAGTATCTTCTAGATTGTACAACATGCTGAATTTAGAGCATGTTTGTACAAATTCAGAAATGCAGTTTTCTCTCTTGTTGGAGTTGAATCATAAGAGATAATATTAGCTTTCTTTTGTGGGTGAGGGACTGATGCACAGGAAGGCAGTGGTTTGCCACTTGTGCCACAGGAACACCATGGTGGGTGATGCCATCAGGGATGAGCAATCAGTGTTAGACACTGTCATGGAATGACTGGAGAATGGAATTAAATATGTTTTGTTGCGATATAAAGTCATTTTGAGTGCTATGACAGGCCCTGTTCTCCTCTAAAGAAGGACTTGGTAAAGCCAGAAAAGCATGGAAGAGAGGAATGCTGGTAATGGGAACATTTCTGAACAAACAAAGTAGTGGATGGCTTGAAAGGGCTGTGTGATGGAGGCCTAGAAAAATTGCATAGGTGGAAGAGGTGAATAAAGTGTAATTATGTACTGTTTCTTGTAACTCAAGAAGGATGAGGTACTAAATGACTTGTTTAGACCTCAGAATGAAGACAAACAAATAGAAGTCCTTTGTCACAAAATATTAACACCTTGCTGCAAGATTTTAGTGATGCCAGACATGAACCACAGGATCCCACATGAGGGATAACAGGGCTGTAGGTGAGGCTGAGACAGGGAGGAGACTGATCAGAACCAACCATGAGGCTCATTCAGGACAGGAGATCTTGTGTAGTTTTTGCTGTTGTAATTTACTGATGATTAGTTACAGTCCTGTTTTGCTGAATTAAGTTTCTGTTTCTTGGAAATAAATTTTTTCAGGAAGCTTTGTCTTCCTTTCTATATTTGCTTTTCTCTCTTGGTCACGTTTATTCTTGTATCTATAGAATTCGACCAGAGTTTGTTAAGCTTTCCAGGTATCTTCCTATCAACATATGTTTATAGGATAACCTGGAAGATAATGGAGCTGTGAAAGATAAGTGGAACCAGCATGCTGTGCTCTTCCTGTATTTCAGGACTTGTTATTTTGTTTCAGGTTTTAAAAAATGCATTATCCTGATGGACATTTCTTTTATTTCTTTTCCTTAGAATGGAAAAGATGAATGGCATGTTAGTTGGAGGCGGCAGTAGGTAGTCATTGCAGCTGATGGTGTCAGATGGCTGAATGGATTTGGTGCAGCAAGATGCTTCTCAGAGCTGTAACTAGAAAAAAGACTTCAGCATTGAAAGAATGTTTATAGTAGATGATTTCCTTTTAGCTTCATGTTGCCACTGTTTTGAATTACTTTAAGGCTTTGTTATTTGTTGACTTTGTTATCTGAAATGAAAACACCATGTCCTCATACTGCAGGTTATTGAGGAACTTTCTTAGCCCATGTACCCTTGGCCTTGTTGAAAACTAAAAACTAAAAGTCATGAACTTCAAACTGTTCATTCAGGTTCCCACTTTGTCCCATTGCCCTGCCTGAGATGAGGTGTGACTGATTTTGTGGTCCACCACCTCACCTTAGCTCAGCTGGTGTAAGTCCTGGCGTTGTTCTGTGTTGCTGAACCTTAAACAAGGGCCTAAGCCATTTGGTTACATCAGTTGTTTTTATTCTCATAGCTTATCATCTATAAGCTATTGCTTTCTGTTTCTATTAAAAGAAAATATTATTAAATTTATTGCATCTATTGCTTTCTGTTTCTATTCTCCAGCAAAATGAAGGGGATGTGGAAACCTCCAGAAAATGGAGAGGCTCTTGGGCACCAACGAAGACACAGGAAAAGACAATGGCGCCCATTCTGGAAGAAATTTAGGAAAAATGGCAGTGATTATCATGGACCTAGAACTCAAAATGAAACCAATGGACCAGAAAACAGCACATGTGAAAAGGAACATGAAAAGCAAAATGCTTTGGCAGGCCAAGCATATGAGAAAGACGTGGACCCTCTTGGTCTTCTGGCAAACGGTGATGTTGGTAAGATGAAGGAACTTGGAGAAGTTTTATTTTAAATAGTTGTTTAGATGCTGAGGCTTTGTGCTTGCTAGTCACCATTTTGGAAGTCTGCCATGAAGTTTGTGTGCAGCATTACATGTTCTGATGTAAATTTTGTACAGTAGTCTAAAGGCCACGTAGCACCAACTCAGGTTGCTAAATTAACATGTGAGATAAGAAAATATTTATAAAACCAGAAGAAGAATGAAGTACTTCAACAGCCAAATTATTTTTAAAGACTGTTAAATATTCCTTTGTGGTTTTGAAAACAACAGTATTTAAAAAGTGAAAACAAATGGATTTCCTTGTATGAGTTACGTGAATTACTTAAAATGTCAGTATTTTACTTTTAATTCTGTTCTTTGCTGTATTATTACTCTTGATATTCTCCATATGTGTGTGTTCTATGAAGTATTACTGTTTAGTTTTTTTGGGTTTGGTTTTTTGTTGTTGATTTTTTTTTTCTTCTTTTTTTGTGAGCATGTCTTGTTTCCTCATGCTGGCAGCAGTATAAATTCTTCAGATCTAACTATTTATAATATAGTCAGCAGTGATGCAGTACTCCTAGAATATGGCATGCAAGCTGACTTATACTCTGGCTATTTTTAGCAACAAGGGTAGAATACATTCCCTGGAAAGATGTCTGATGCTGAGTTTTTCCTCTTGAAAACATAATCTTCAATTAGTGAGAACAAGAACTCAGCATCCCTGTGCAATTTGTTTATTCCATTAATCTTTGCGTGTTGGGAAACTTAAGTATGCTTAAATATATCTGTATTTCCCTGTAGCATCTGTGTTTTACTTAATGATAAAAGGTCTAATTATGCCAAAGTACAGCTAGTGACCTCTGTTATAGCAGGTAGAAAAGGAATGTGCTACTCCCTTATTACACAATATTAAAGCTAGTTGCAACTTTTTATACAATTGAGAAATAAAGCCAGAATAAATAATAACAAACACAATATAACGAACTAAAATTAAAAAAATTAATAATACAGCTCAAATTCATGATTTTATTTTATAGGTGCATCTTTTTGATTGGTTTCTAAATCCTTTTCCTCCATCTCAGAACTAAACCCAGGAAGACTTCAAAACATATTATGAAATCCTCTCTCTCTCTTTACCTACCCTTGATAACAAAACTTATATTTGGTATGCAAAGAAGGAAGCAGAAAGCTCAAGCCTGTGTTCAGGAAACTTTTTGTTTCAGTAACTTTGTTTGCAGGACTATAAACCAGTGGAGGCACCAGTTTGCCACCACCTATCTGTAGAGGGTAGACAAATGTGGGGGGTTTTCTATCAGTCCACAGCATTGAGCAATGGTGCCCAACGTCAGATGTGTGTGGTGCTGAGACAGGGATTTGGCAGCAAGGCTGGCTGTTGGCCGGATTGATGGGGAAAATCCCTCTTTCCTTTTCTTTCCCTGCAGAGTCTGACAAGGATGAGGCAGCTGAGGAAGACAGGAGACTGGGAACGACGGTTGTCCCCAGGCAGGTGACCTCTGCCCTTAGCGCGCTGTCGGTCAACTATGGCAGCGCATCTGACAGCGAGCCCGAAGGTGTGTAGAAACAACCTCTGCCCTTCTCCTCTCCCCTTCTACCCTGTGTCACTCTGCAGTGACGGGGACTGCAAGCAGGACTGTGGCTTTTTTTGCTGTTCTTTTCTCAGCAGCATGTCCTGGGTTGAGAGAGGAGACATGAAATGTCTTTGATTAGGTTGTGTGTTATCCAATTTCCCAAGCCTTTTCTCCCCTAGTTGGGGGAAAATAAGGAACCTGTTTTCTGTCTTGCTTCAGATCATGTTTGAATAGTGCCAGGAAAAAGCTGTTATTGTCACTCCATGAACTAATTTCCACATCCTTAAGGGCTTTTTCCGTAGAAGGCTGCTGGGTGTTGCAGTAGGACTTGAACTCCGTTACATGGATTTTGTGCTTCTCTGAGTGTATGGCATCAGTGTGTGGTGAGGAACTGCTGCTGCTGCTTGTTTTTGCGAATATTTACCATGCCTTACTTGCCCTGGGTGGCCTACGCAAAGTGAGAGAACATCTAGCAGACAGTGAATTGAACTTGGACATCCTCTGCCCTAACTGTATAATGATTTTCTCAGCAGCCAAATTTGCAGCAAGCTATAATGTGAAGCAATGTACTTCTTAAGTGATAAGAAGGAAGAGGTTTGAAAATCTCAATCAGGTGTTATTCCTTTTATTTTTCTTTTTGTGGTGTAGAATTGAAATACCTTGTTTTCCTTTCTGTGAATGTTTAGAGATTATTCTTTGTATTTAAAAAGAAAACCCAAGCCAAACAAAACCCTCCCTTCCTCCAAGTAAACCTTGAACAGCTTCACATCAGGTTGTGTGAGCAAGAATAGTACTAACGAACTGCCAGTGCATGGGGATATGAGCATGTTGAAGAGGCTTTTAAGTTTGAGATGAAAGTGTGTTCTTTTTCTTTAAGAAATCCCTGTCAAGACTGCAACAAAAGCTGAGAGAAACCAGGCTGTGCTCAGAAATACGCCTCAAACTACTCCTGCTCCTCAGAGTCGGAAACCAAATCAAAACCGCCCAGAATGCGCAGGCACAACGTTAAGGAGCTCGAATTCAAATGCACGTCCCCCCAGAGGGCCTGATAAGTGGGGCAGGAAAACATTACCTCGCCTTCCCAAGCACCGTCCAACTCTGCTGGAAATGGTAAGAGGCTAAAATAATGCCTCCTGTGCAAGAGTAGAACTATTTGTGAGTGTTTCTCCTCTTCCCTGCGGGAAGTTGGAGCAGTCAGTTAGCACAGGGCTCGGCCTAAGAATAGTAAAGTGAGTGTTTCACTTGGAGGAGGTGAAGATACTTTAATAGACAAATAGAAATACCCTGGCATGCATTCAGGTAACAACCGACTTTGGTAAGCAAGAGATGACAACTGAATCATGTGTCTGAAATGAGCTGCACAAGCTGCACAAACCCTTTATTCCTCTCTCTTCTCTTCCCTTCCCCGTGGCAGTATCCGGTAGGTTTTGAGTGTGTGTAATCCCAGCAGCCATGATCTTATCCTTTTGCTCCCAGCTTTGCTGTTCAGCCACTTTTCTCTGCTGGAGAAGTACACAGTTCTTTTTGCACATGCGAAGAGATCTTGTTGAGAAGTGTGTTGGTGACTTAAACTACAGAGCAGTGTTTAGCTGCAACCTGCTTGCAGAAGGGTTTCTTTCTAGGCATGTTTAGATCGATCTGAGGAAGGGACAGCACCTTGAAGAGCAGCAGGTTGGTGTCTCAGAAGGGTAGAAAGAGGTTTGTAGGGGTTGAGTCCAAGGTATTCCCAGTAGCAGTGCAAAGCAACCCATTTGGCCACAAAGCTTGATGTCTTTCTTCAGAAAGCTCTAACAAAACCTTGGAGCTTTTATTGTATTTATTACTCAAAAGCAGTACTACCCTTGTGATTCCATAAATAGCATAAAGCTCCTCCATCAAGGGAAAACTTGCAGTGGGCAGAACACAGGAGAAAGCAGGGTGCCACTGACATCAGAGCTCTGAAATAGCACAGGATGTTTCAGCAAGAGATACCTGATAAGGTATGTCCCAAGCTGCTGATGTGGGAGAAATCCCTCAGTAGTCTTTTTAGCACATAGTACCATTGCTGTCAAGAATTAAAGTTCCTAGTGACTGAAGAGGAAGCGTTTGTCCTTTATGTAGCTCCCTGAGCATGCAGTTGCCTGTATCACTTGCTCTTCAAAGTTTTTGGTGATCAAAGCAATGACAGCTCTGGAAGAAAGTCAGATGAAGTCCCACATGCTGAGAGAAGCTGGCAGTACATAGGAAACCTGAGTTGAAGCTTGCCAGTATAGTCCGTTTTTAAAATTGCATTTTAGTGAGGTTTTTTTGCCTTTTCAAATTGCTCAGAGTTGTTTTTAAAGGATGTTTACTGTGGCTGTGAATCACAGAGGAGGGCCTGAGGTTTGCAGGTAGGCTTCCACTGTCATTGGAAATGGTCAGTGTGCAAAAACCTTGAGAGGGAGCAAGGTTGAAATTTTACAAAATGGATCCAGAGAGTGCATTGGAATGCTAAAAAAATGTATCAATAAAATGATGCTTAAAAAAAAAGAATGGGAGGTAGGAGAATAGCTGCAGGTATCTCTTGGCAGTCATTCAAGCAGTGAGCTTGGGCACTACTAAAACATGTTTATTATAGACATGCAAACACTAATGTGTATTTAGTCATTCTCTGTGCTGACAAAATCAAAAGCCTGTGTACTGTCACTCCATTGATACCCATCCCTGCATTAAAAAATGAAATACAAAGATGCAGTCTTTTATAGGGTGATTTCTGCAGCCCTGCTGGGCCCTCATTTGACCATTTGGGAATTCAACAGTTTCTTTCAGTCAAACAAAGGGAACATCACTATGCTGTCCCTTGTCTGCCCTGAAGTACATCTCCTAGTTCAAATGGAAGGTTCCTGAAAGCTCATTTTAGGTGTCAGCTGCTTGTAACACCTCTTAGCAACTGATCTAAGTAGAAATATTCAGACTTAAAAGTGGCTGCTTAAATCACTGTTGAAACTTGTAATAACAAAAAAAGCTTGGTGACGTTACAAGCCAAACTTAGCTAAATCTCATACAGTGTGTAATACACCTCTCCTGCAAATGATCAGGTAGTTATGGATTTAGCTTCTTATCTCAGATTGTGTTTGTTCATACTACTAGTTCTGCTGACACTTGCAATGAAAAAGGTTCATTTTGTTCTCTTGCTGATAGGTTTCTGTTTCCTACTACCAAAGTGAACCTCAATGGGGTTAAAGTCAATGAGGAAGGCCTCTAGCACATTGATTAAGCTACTAGAATTAGGTTGGAGTATGTATTATAACCCAGACCAGTTACTGCTGTTTAAACCCATGGTCTGGTACCTGATGAAAGATGCCCTTTCCTTGTATTTATCTTTTACTCATAGGGGGCTTAAATTAAAAATGCATGGGATATTAAATTGCAGATACAATATAACTCAAAGTGTGAAAAATGATAATAAACCTGCTACCCTGGTGTACTGGAATGCATGGCCTGGAGTTACAGTCCATGATATGAGAACATCGTTGTCTCTGGTATGGCAGTCTCCAGCCCCATGTGTCCAGGACCTGTGTGAGAGAGCCAACTGTTAAACTTGATAAATGTTGGAAATTACTGAGTAGACCAGTATATATTGCTATGCTTGTATCAGCTACAGAGCAATAGAGGGAAATGTGCATCATCTTATCTTTTTTTTAATTTCCAGTTACTGGCCCCAGACATCCGGCACGAAAGGAATGTGATTTTGCAGTGTGTTCGATACCTCATCAGAAATAACATATTTGGACTTCATCTTAAAACAGAACCACAGGCTGAAGCAGAAACTGAACAGCCCTCTACACCTACAGCAGAGCCTTCTGTGGAAAAACCTGATGAATCTAATTGTTCTTGTAGCTCTGACCTTCGGTTAGAAGGAGGACAAGAAGATGCATTATTAATAGCTGAGGGTGAGAAAGAACCTGTGGATCAGACTTCACAGATGGCTCAGTTGGCAGATGAGGACACGTGGGAAACCCCATCAATTCAGTGTGAAGGAACACCATAGAGGATGTCTGTTATGGACAGTAAAGCAAAGGCTCACATTTTCTACTCAACTGATGCTTTTTGAAAGACATCAGTGTAACAAAAAATCATTAAAGTACGTACTGAGAGCTGTTAAAACCACTTTCCTGATCTGTTCTGCGCTAGGTCGCCATTTCCTTGGAAAACATGTCAAGTAATTCCATTTCCACATGGCACAAAGGCAGCAGTGGCACAGAGTATGACCTTTCCTAGAGTAGATGCAGATCCCTGCTCTAGAGCTTCAGAGTTCTGAGTGTCTTACCTTCTTACGAAACTTGTGAGTCCTTCCCCAGGGCCAAGCAGGATGGATTTTCTTCATGTGAAGTCATGGTCCAGTGTGTGTGGAGTATCTTGAGTGTCCAGAAGCATTTCATTGTAGTTTCAAAATGGCAATTCAGTGCACACATTGTTTCACTTCAGCTTGTATAAGATATAGCCAATATAAATCTAATATATCCAGTGTAAAATATGGACGATATAACTGACCTGGCTTAAAAAATACTGCTTGTACCAGGAGCCTCTTCCTCCCTGAATGAAGTTGTTAATTGAGCAGAGAAATGAAAGGACGGTGCAGGTTTTGTTTATTGGAAAAAAAAAAAAAAGATACTGTAACTGCTTGCATCAGTGCTGGGTTGCTGGTTGAGCTCAGGTAGCCAATATTGAGCTTTAACTTCTGTTACAGTTATTGCCTGACAAATTAACTTCTGAAGCCAACCTTCAACATCATTATCAAAGTTTAGAAAGCTTACCAAGAGTTACTGGTTACTTTTTGCATAAACATTGGGAATTTATTAGTTGGCCTTCTGGAAGAATGCCTTGGTACATTGTTACGATGTTCTTACAGCACCCAGCAGTTGGTTATTTTCATGGGTTTGTGCATTCATCCATAGTGTTGTGAGCACTGAAAAAAGAAGCATCAGCCAAGGTTTAGAAACAAATTTAGTCTTTTGATTATATTGTGCATTTGTTTGCCAGAATGCTTCTTATCAAGGGCAGGTGTTAGTTTGTCACATTGACACTGGAAACACACCACAAAAATAATCTCTTCTCAAAACCTCCGCTTCAGAATCTGCTCTTTGTCTTTTAGTCATGGTTAAATGTTGCAGTTAACTCTCAGGGACTGGCTTTATTTTCTTTTTCTTTGGTAGAAGTCTAGCCTTCCATTCCACTGTCTGAAATAGGGAGAACTTGCATGGGGTTTTTTAATTGCCTAATAGCTATATTTTCTTACTTTTAGTTCCTTAACTTGTGCCACACATCTCATTTGTGGAGTTATAGGAAACAAGAAGTAGTTGAAAATTCTATCCTGCTGCTCCACTATTTATAACTGCAACTGCATATTGTGTTTGTAATGCACTGTCTAAATTTATGGAATTATATAAATACCAACACCCTTGTAAAAATTGTGTCTCAAGGATATATGTGCAGAATAGAAGCAGTGATCATAAACATTTATATTTCCAAGGCAGATGATTCATTCTTCCCATGATGATCTCACGAGCCATCTCAATCTCACTGACTTGCCTCTGGCTCTTACAGTTTTACTGCAATGAAAATACCAACGAAGAGCACTCAGCCACAGAGATCTGGCCCTCGAGCAGAGCCTGGTTTCAGAGTGGAGTGGTACCGGTGCTGTTGAAAGCATAAGTAACATCTGCAGGAAAAGAAATGGATGTCTTAAATTTGCTATTAAATTGCACTTTATACAACCCTGTGTCCTATCAAGGTGATGGCAGAACTTTCTTTGACTGTACCCTTTGACTTTGTGTTTAAAAAGACAAAACCTTTACCAAGAATTCTTTATACTGTTGTCACTATGACTTAAGAGTATTAAACTTTCACACAAAACCAAAAACTTTGTCAGAAAAATATCTTTTTAAAAGTCTGTTTCATATAGATAGAAGTAGGTTTCTTTATAGGAAGTACTGTACATGGCATAAAGCAGAAGTTTTAACCTAGGACTTGTTGCATACATGAAGAACTGCTATTTTTCTCATAACAAGCCATTTCTGCTAACTCATATAGCAGCCATGTGGAGACACACGCTGCAGTGATGTCAAACCCTGAATTGCAGTCTTGGTCAATGGTAGGAGGTCTCTGTCTCTTCCTATTCACCCCCTTTTCTTTTTGTGTTCTTCCAGATCATGTTCAGACTTTACACACTCCTTCCTGCTGATCAAGGATGTGCTGTCTTAATACTTTGGATTCAGCCTTTGTGTAGGAAAGGTGCCATAATGACCTTCTCTGGTACTGTCAAATGCCTGCAGGCTTTTCTGGTCCCTGCAGTTTATCTGCTCTGGGTTAGCAGAGGTGGGTTTTGTTCACTCAAATAAAATACCTCTCTGTGTTTGTAAGAGAGCTTGTTGTTTCTGGCATGCTGCTGGAGCCAGTGCTTTGTGTAGCTTTTAGCTTTCTCATTGTCTTGATTTGGGGTGGTAGTTTCTTAAAGTTTTTTTTTGCAGTGTTATTAAGGAAAAAAGAATCCTACTGCTCAGTCTTTGTGACTCACTTTAGATAAAAATATTCCAGTGACAACCTTCACACTTCTGAAATTTTATTTTTTATCTTTCTTCTTTTATAACTTAGCTACTGAAAATGTAGTTGTAGGCGTCTAGTTTAAATTCAGTTCCCTTGGGCTTTGCTGGTTTTTGTTTGTTTTAAACCCATCTCACCTACTGAGCTAGAAGAGTGGAGAGAGGGGAGAGAAAAATCAAGACTACTCATTTGTGGAGGTGCAGCTTAGGCAATTCAGGCTTGCCTGTGAACAAAATCATTTGTGCTACAGCACAGCTTCTGGGAGGGTAAGGAAATCAAGTGGTGTGTTCATTTCTAATCTGTGTGACTCCTTGGTCAGTGAGGGCTTTTGTAACTCATTTTACATGTTGATGTTGCAGTCCTTGCACTGAAAGCACAGGAGAGGGGGTGGTCTGATTAGCCCTGCACCAAAGGGAGATGCTGTCCCTGCTGCCAACACTGTGATCCTCTGTGTCACAACTGGGTGTCCCTCATGTTTCCCCTTGTTCCTGTGACTGCTAATCCAAGTCATGTGGTGCAGTCATTATTCAGAATGACAGTCATGCAGTCCTAGCAGATCTTAGATGATTGAAAAAAGGTGAGGAATAAATACAGGCTCTTTGGGCTGCTTGTCCTCTCAAAGGCAGAAGTCTGCACTGGAATACTGCGTTCCCCAAGCTGTCTATCCAGCATACTGCAAAGGTCTGACTATCTGTGAAAGCACAAGACAACTGGAGAAACTTCATTAGGACTGGAAAGAAAACAAGTATCAGTTCAGGAGGATCTCAGGCTCTACAGGCTCATCAGCTTCACCTTTACCCCAGAGAAGGTGGAATAGATGAGCCTAGAAACTATTTCCAGACGTAGTAAAGACAGTAATAGAATAATAGAATGGTTTGGGTTGGAAGGGGCCTTAAAGATCATCTGGTTCCAATCCTCTGCCATGGGCAGCAACACCTTCCACTAGACCACATTGCTCAAAGCACCATCTAACCTGGCCTTGAACATTTCCAGAGATGGAGCATCCACAGCTCTTCTGTGCAAACTATTCTAATACACACCACCCTCACAATAAAGAATTTCTTCCTAATATCCAACATACAAGAAGGTGCTTGGGCTTAGCCAGCAGTATTTTATGAAGGAGGAATGCTTTATCAATTGGCTAGTCTTTTACAGAGAGATTACTTGCTTGACTGGCTGAGGAAAGGGCAGTGGATATTGCTCATTGTAGATTAGGCAAGGCTTTAGATGCAGTGTCCTATAAAATACTTACTGGTGAGGTGTGGGCTGGGTAGGTGGATGATGAGGTAGATTGAGCACTTGCTGAAGTGTCAGGCTGAAAGGGTTGTGATCAGTCATCAGCAGGATGAAAGAAGTGATCCTTTCTCTCTGTTCAGCACTGGTGGTGTCCACCTGGAATGCTGGGTCCAGTGCTGGGCTGCCCAGTGTAGGAGAGTCATGGACATACTGCAAGTCCAGTGCAGGGCCAAAAGGCGATGAAGGGATTGGAGCATCTTTGTTATGGGGAGAAACTGAGAGAGCCTGGAGAAGAAAAGGTTCAGGGGGCTTTTATCCATGTGGATAGACACCTGATGAGGGAAGTAAAGGTGTAGCCAGGATTTCCTCTGTAAGTGCCCAGGGACAAGACTTGACAAAAGCACCCATAATGGAAGGAAATAGAGGAAATTTCTTTAAAATATCAGAAGAAATGTTTTTACTGTGAGAGGGGTCAAACACTGACACATTGCCCAGAGATGTTGTGGCATGTCCATCCTTAGGGATATTCAAAACCTGGCAGGATGCAGCCCTGAGCAGTCTGCTGTGAGTGAGAGTTGGGAGGGATGACCTCCAGAGGTACTCACCAGCCTCAGCTGTGCTGGGATTCTGCAGGCTGAAGTGGATGTACTGCTCAGATTTACTTGTTGGTGCAAAACACTTGCTGTGAAGGCACTGTCCCTAATGAAATGACAGAGCAGGCAGACCCCACGGGCTGCCCTGCCTGCACATGCTGATGGACTGCATCAAGTATTGAAGAGAAGGTCCAAGCTCAGCACCCACAGCAGCTGACATGACTCCATGGCCTACATTTGTCCCTAGTGTTTGCCCTTGTGCAACCTTCAACTTCAGCTCTGTGCATCAATTTGCAGAGAGGGATGCTAAATCCAACACTTTAATTCTCCCTGCAGTGCAATTTGAGATGGATGAATGAAAAATGCTGTGTAAGTGTTGGGTTTTGCTGTTACTTGGTGAGGTGAAAAAGAGTTGTGTCGGTCTGGGTACTCACTGGTGTAGTCTGGGAGTGCTCAATACCTGAAAGAAACTCCCACTCTCCCACTTTTCATTACTCTTCTGGCTTATGTTGTGTGACTCTCTTCCTAAATTGTCCTCTGATTTCTAAATATACCCTTCAGGGGGTGGCTCTTTTTTGGCAAGGCAGCTTTCTTGGCAGGGCATCATTTTTCCATCTTTTTTGTATACATAAAGGAAGCTGTATAGACTGTGTATGACCATGAGCTCTTGTATGAAAGCAATACCAGCTCAGTAAAATAAAACTTTGTGTGCTGAGGAGTATCTGACACATCGAAACCCCTAAGTGATCACAGGAGCAATTGTTTTGGGTGAGGGGAAATCCAGAGTGGATTTAATTTTCTTTCAGTTTGACTAAAGTCTTAATGAAAACACTGATATGGATACTTGTTGGGGAAAAAGAAACAAGAAATTGGAACAAGTGCAATGTGTAGTTGGAGGGAAACAAGTTTGTTTTCTATTTGTCACAGCAAGCTATGTGCTGAGTTGTTAAACCTGCTCCCCCCCGCTCCAGTCTCACCATCTTGCTTTCTAAACAGGGGCTGATGTGCTTGAATGGTGTAAGTATATCATTGGCTTTGGGGAAGCTGAAAGAAAATTGCACCAATATTTGTCTATACTGATCCATGCTCTCTTGACTCCTGGATATCTGCTCAGAGCTGGGCGCCTCTTGAACTCTGTTTCCTTGGCAAACAGTTGGGGTGAAATAACTAAATTTCCCACTGGATTGACTTATGGATGGATCTGGGCAAAAAGGATATTTTTTCAGTTCTACAAATGGTCTGAAACATGCCAAAGTACACCTGTTTATAATGATTTCAGAAGAGATTTCTTAGGTTTGTCCAGAGTATAACATTTGTGGAACATTGCTTTTAGGTTGGTGAAACCTTTCATTTCACTTGGGACAAAAGCATTTTGTTTCTGGTAAAACAGAAATGAGGAAACCAGAGCAGATCTTCCTCAGTGTGGGAGAAGGTGACTCCCCACTCCCAGGCTCCCAAGAGAGGGCTGCTTGGAGCGGCCCCCTTGCAGCATGCCAGGCTGGCTGATCCCATCTCCTGCCTCTCCGTGGCTCCACTTGGCCAGAATGTTTGTCTCCTGATGGAGAGAGAACCAGGATGCTTTGCTGAGGGGCTGCATCTCTTTCCTGGGAGGCTAGACCTCTGCAAAATGGAATTTAAAAAACCAAAGCCAGAGGATGCTGGAGAGAGGCAAGGTGGTGCTTGGAGTATTCCTGGTCAGGGACACATGGAGGCTTCCTGTGATTGGGATGCCCATCTCTCCCAAGCAAGTACTTTTGTTAATTTTCTTGTTAATCAAAGCTGTCTGCTTCCTCCACCTCCTCCTCCTCCTCCTCCTGCTGCACCTGTGCCGGGGATGGAAAGTGTAGTCCACGCTCTCTCATTTGCTGGAGCTACTAAGTAAACCCAACCTGAATTGGAAAATAGCAGTGGGATTACTTAAAACCACATTTCTCAACAAGTTTGTGGTTTGTAAAACTCTTAATTCTGCTGTGCTTAAGTCTAAACCCTCTTTATTTTCTTTTGGTCCCTTAGCAAAGAGATTTTGACTTTCAAGGGCAAGATGTCAGTATTGTACCAGGCAACATTGGAGAGAAACTGATTGCATCATATAGCAGCAAAATGTTATTGCAGATTTCCAAAAGTAGAGCTGTTCTCCCCACCCTTCTAAAATTCATTCTGAATTTTGGTGCCTGTCTGGTCTTTTGTGTTATTAGGTGATACTGTTGATAGATATTTTCTCACAAGAGAGAAAGAAATTTGTCTGCCCTTGCACAATGGAGAGAAAATAACAATATGGGAAAAAGAGTCTTCTTTTAGTGTCCTTTGGTTTCATAGCCAGGAGCACAATTTCCATCTCAGTTTCAGATGACCCTTTCAGAGAACTTGATGTCTATGAGCCTGCAACTTCCATCCACATGTGAGAACTCAGAGCTGGTGTCTGAGCTTCTGTGACACCCCCTGAGAAAACCCCAAGATGACCAGAATCAAAGTCTGGTGCTCTTAAAGAACAAGGGTGTGTGGAGGGAGCAGCATTTTGCTTCCTGTATGTATTTGTTTTTTAAAGTGGATATAAATAGGGTTTGAGTGTTGTATTTGAACATATATATTGGTCAAATAATGTAAATTTGCAATATTTATGAGACTAAAATCATCATATTGGTGGTTCCAGGGCCCTGCCAGGCAGGAACCCCCATCCCCTTTGCCTGCAGGAGTGCTCCTCATTTTCCATCATGGAAAATATTGGGGGAACCCTGGCATAAGCATCTTACTGGAGCCTCAGCCATGCAGTCAGGTGTGGCATAAAAACAGCAGTAATGTGAAAAGTGAGTCTCCTCTTTGGGAAACAACTGATTCATTGTCATCATTAAAGTTAGAGGCAATGTGGAGCACAGACTGTTCCTGGGGGAGGATTACAAGATTCTGTAGGGATTTAGGGACGGAAATACATGCAGGATTTCCTTTAAAAAGCCCTGTGCTTGAGTAGTTGTTTTGTTGCTACACTAAAAACTAAAATCCTCAGGCTAGTGGGCCACTTTCTGCATTTTTTGGGTGTTTTGGCTCACCCTGTGTCACGTCAATAGCAGTGTGATGTACTGACATGCCACATCAAGTGCTAAAAATGCAGCTCTCTATTGGAGTTTCTTGATGACAGTGCTGCAGTGGTGTTTTTAATTGAAGTACCACAGCATGCACAGATAAAAAAGGTGAGGGCAAGTCACCTGTGGAGGAAAATGCAGGCTACTGGTACCTACCTCCTGCCCCCCTGGTTCAAGGGGACAGGAGCACTGGCTGCATGCAGGCAGCTCAAGGTTTTGGTGGGAGTGCAGGTGATGATGCTCCATCCCATTAAGCAAAGCGGGCCAAGACATCAGCCCACTGACCCATCTGTGTCTCAAGGCCAAGTCAACATCCCTCTGACCCACTTTGAATTTACCACTTAATTCATCTTCTCCAGCACTATAAATAATTCAGCCCAAGGCAGTCAATGGTGATAAATAGGACAATAAACCTGGTACTGCAGTGAAGGCTACAAAGAGAGCAGCACTTTTAATTGACTGTTGCGCGGTGACTGGGGAAAGCAGAGAAAACTCACTCAAAGCACTGCACACAAACGTCACCGAGCACAAGTTCCTTGATGGCTTTGAAGTTTCCTGGAGTAATTCAGCCCTTGTCAAAGCACCGTGTCTCACGTAATGTTGGGGATTTGAACCAGGAGATTATTTGTGATTCCGAAGTCTTCACACAAACTAATTTAACCTCGTGGGATCACTGTGAAGGTCCTGTTTTATTTCTGGCAGAGTCTCTCCTCGGTCTCCTTCCTTCATTCTGCCCCCATGAGAGCACGATAAAAGCCAAAGGCTGTAGGTGGGGACAGCTCTTGCTGCCAAGCCCTGTGCTTAGACCACTGCACAACTCTCTCTCAGTTAAAAGATGCCTTCTTTGCACTGTCAGTCGGGTGTCCTTACTGCCTCAGTGAGAGCCAAAAGCTGGAGTGGCAGCAGTGGCTTCACAGGGTTAGACCAGAACATTGTCCTGGTGACACCAGCTATTCAAAAGCTGTCCATGGCTGCCTGTCCTGCTCATCACTGACGGCCACCAACACTCCTGGTCTCGAGGGAAATGAACTGTACTGTCCTTTGGGCTACAAGCCAGCCAGGAAAACAGGAATGAGCCACCGGAGGCTGGAAAAAGTAGCACAACCCTAGGATGCTGTGTGAATTTGCACATGTGTGAGCGTGGAAAATAACCAGGCATGCAGGAAGCTGGGTCTTCTTGGCAGCAAAGCAGAGGCACAGCATCCTCCCTGTGGTTCTGGGGAGATCTGGTTAAAGCTTCCTGTCTCAGTAGAGCTGCAGTTGCATCGTCTGAAGAACATCCCATGTGCTGGGATTTTCTGCTCCCTGATGAATTAGGCACAGAGCTTTAGAGTCACTGGTTTTTTGATGTGTGCCTATATTTAGTTTAATTTTAATGGTTTGCTAGACTTCTCTGTAGTTAGCTAACAAGATCTGGTTCAATAGGTTACTGTGCTATATCCGTGTCCAGTTTGACTCGCAGCTATGAGAAAAACTGGGACTAGGGAGTCTTGGAGCCTGTGTTTGTACACTGCTTTTTCTGCACTGCTCCCAGAGCAGACGTATCTCTGCTCTTTTCCCTGATCCCATCCAAGCATGGAGTCCCAGGGTGACTCATGGGAAAGGCCTGTTTAATTTTATAAGCCTGGGATTTCTGCTTAGGGTCACGGGTGGCGGGGATGTAACTGGAGAGGAGCTGAGATCCAGCAAAAACACTCCTTGGCTGTTAACAGCTCCAGGGAGTAGTGACAGAAAAGGCTTCTCCAGCCTGCATCTCGTGCTCCCCTGGGAGCTGGGATTGCTGAGTAGTCTGAAATTCGGTCACCTTCAGCAGCATCTTGGCCACCACTAAGAGAAGCATTATAGGGCATGATGTGGAAGAGGAGGGGAGGGAAGATAAGGAGATGGCACAGTCTCCAGGGCCAGCCCAGCTCTAATAGATGGCTTTGGGAATGCATTGCCCTATTAAGGGCAAGTGAATGAGAGAGTGATGACTTATAAATATCCACTATATCTTGGAAGAAAAGACCCAAGAGATAGTTGTATGACCAGCCATCAGTTTCTGGATTCAAGAAGATGCTGTTTACATCAGCAGCATCTAAATATGCATCTTAATCCGTAACTTCAGCAGTAAGCATCAAAAGGGTTAACTATAACAAAACCCTAGCTTGGCACTGTATCTTTCCACTGAGAGTCACTGAAGGAGAGAGTTTCACTCTGGCCCATGTAGTTGAGTTCATTTCATTTGGAGGTCTCTTTAAATTCAGGCCAGCATCCTCCCAAGAAAGTGTAGATGTTTTCTTATAGCTTTTTCAAATTAGTGTTAAAAATGCTGCTGAAGCCATTTTGATCAAGTGACATTTGCTGCATTCCAAAAAAGAGAGTAAGGTTGCATCCTACCTGATCCTAGCAAAGTGAGACAGTTTAGCTTTTTTGTCCGTGGTTTTAGCTGCATCCCCCTCATCATTGCTTCAGCTACATGTAGCAGTACATCAGAGGAGGAGCATAAATTGAGCAGGCAAACAGGGACAAAGGGTCATGGAAGCAGACCTTGGCAGATAAGCTGATGCCTGGAGCCTGGTCAGTACCTGGGTGGGTAATACATCACTGCTGCTGCAGAGAGAGAGGCCACCCTCTACTGCAGCTGAAATGGAAACCCCTGCAGTAACAGGGTTTCTCCCAGGGATGGTGGTGGGGGGGAGGTAGATATGGGAGGGTCAGCTGTAGGTACTTGCAGGTGCATGGGTGGAGGAGGCAGTGCCTCTGCAATTTTTTCACTCAGGTGAAGCTAATCCCTAAAATCACCTCCTGATCTCAACTAGAGACACCAAATTCAGTATTGATCTTCAAATAATTTACTGCCCACAATGGATGAGCTTTGGCCTCTAGAAAGTAGGACCTGTTTGTCTTTGGGACAGGAAACCCCAGTGTAAGAAGCCAACTCCCTGAAAGAAACAATTAGCCTGGTCCTTTCTTCCTGACAAAGCAAGTGTCTCATTTTCTGTTTTCCCTGGGAGGGATGCTCAACTCAGATACACCCTCAGGGGACAGTGTGTGCCCCTTTGAGGACCTTGACCTTGAATTCCTAATAGAGCTGCTTTGGCTCTCAAAACAAGGGTTCCTTCTTTTGCCTGTGAGTGTTACGACCTTAGAGCTCCTGCATTTATGGGTTCTCAGAGATTAAGCTGGTGAGTGCTCTGTCAGCACCACAGTAGGCAAGAAGGTCTGATGGGTTGGTGTTGATGTAATTTGTAATCAATCACATCATTTGCAAGTGGCTGTGTAGCTGTTTACATGGGTTATGTATGGCACAGAGAAACTGCTTGAAAAATCTATCCTTGGGTATCTTTCTGGGTTGTCCCCACAGCAGTGTCTGTCAGGCAAGTTCATACCACCCTCTCCAGATGTTTAAGGGTACAGCTGTGTGCTGGGTCTGGTTTGCAGGTAGCAGGATCCCAAAAACTCAGGAAATTGTCTTGAAGGCCTTGACCAATGCTGGTGGGAGCATTTTGTCTCAAGGTAGTGGAGACTGGAGAACAGAGCAAATGCCTAATAGGCAGCAAGGTTTGGAGGGGAAGGAATTCAGGGCAACGAAAGACACTCCTGGCTTAGAATGCACCGAGCCTCAAAGCAGTCCATCAGCTCCTGCAGGGCCATAGCAAGGTGCACTCTGCACCAACTCCTTTCTCTAGGAGACCCTGAGAGCAGAAGCAGTTCAAGCTCTTACCCCTGAGTGTTAAACTAGAAAATTACTCCATGCAGCCCAAATCAAAGACAGCTTTATAAGTGGGAAGGATTCTTGGGAAGACCCTAGGAGGGCTGTGGCTTCCTCCTCCTTTTCCTGCTGACACTTTCCAGTGCAGCAAGCATTCATGCAAGAGCTGCCACGTGCCACCTTCCTCCTTCCTGCCCCCATCAGCACTGCAGTTGTGTCCAACGTTGTACCTTCCCGTAATAGCAGCTATAACCAGCCCTGCAAATCAGCTCTGTAATTATGGGGCCCAGTGTGGAGTAACAGGATGAATGCATTGGTCAGCAGCCACTTTGAAGGAAACATGCAGATACACCAAGGGGCCCCTGTAGGTGCTGAAAACAGTTTGTACCAAAACCCAGACTGTCCTAATAGTTCGTCTTAGTGGTAATTTGTGCTTTTGCTGTCTCCAGATGTAGGAGAGCATCATTTCCCTCTGTCCCATTCTCCTCTGTAAAAGTTCTCAAAGGGCAATTGCAACAACAACTGCACAGTGAGAGATGTCCCTTTGCAAAAAAGATTGGAAAATAAAACAGCAGGCAAGGCTTCAGTTTCCCTCTCTGTCCTCTATGACAGACATTTGCAAAAGTGTCCTGATAAAGGCCCAGGTCTGCTGCAGAGTACTGGTGTCGTGCCTGAGATCCCAAACTTTGTGCTTTTAGGCTTTCAGTCATCGATAAACAGAGTGATTACATGCTCCTTCTGGATGTGCTCCCTCTTCTGCAGTGAAATTGTTTGTTGCCATGGATATTGCTTTGTCTTGAGAGACACATAACCAAAATGAATTTAAACAGATGTTTGTGGGTCAGT
This sequence comes from Peucedramus taeniatus, assembly GCA_013400575.1. Classification (NCBI taxonomy): domain Eukaryota; kingdom Metazoa; phylum Chordata; class Aves; order Passeriformes; family Fringillidae; genus Peucedramus; species Peucedramus taeniatus. The sequence continues at coordinate 407,265 of WBNO01015010.1, forward strand.
ATTTCCATAGGAGCAAATGCACAGCTTGAGGATTCCTCGTATTATTTTACTTGTCCCTAATGCAGGGAGAATGAAGCACCCAGAGGTTCAGCTGGAGAGGTAATGGGTACCCCTTAATTGAAAGGAAAGACAAATAAATTTTGTAAATTATTTTACCCAAACCTAGAAAGGTAAAAGAACTTCTCTGATCTCAGCAACCAGAAAGATCAGGTAGAAGCTTCTCTATTGTTTCTTCTTGACAATTTGAAACTACTCTTTCTTGCCAGTCCTAATATTTTTTTTTTTCAGAAGTGCCTTTCAGTCTGGGGTTTCCAAGATGTGTCATATTGCAGCTCATAAATGGACTTGTGTTCTGAGTGAACAATAGTTGTTACTGTTTAATGCAGAGATTTGATAAAATTTGCTAATGACTGCTGCAGAAAATGGGCAGATCAAGTGAAGAGAAGTTTTCGGTTTCTACCCAGGAGCAAAACTCCCACTCCCTGACTTATGAATTTCATTAGGTGGAACTAATTAAAGGGATGTTTCTTATTACCAAGATGAGAAGCAGTCCAAGAGGAGTCCAGGGAGGTTTGTACTCCACAGCACAACTGCTCCGCTTTTAAATCCTGCGAAAGCATTGCGTCCTATTTAATTTGACATTCCTTGTGTTTGTTTCTCTTCGTGACTCATAGCACAACACTGGCAGCAGGCCTAGGAAGTAGGTTTTGGGATCTGGCGTGGAGACACTGGTGGATTGTATTCCAAGTGTTGTGCTTACATTGCACCACCAGCCATGAGAGCATCCAGCAAACTGTGTTCATGCTGCCCAGCAAGCTGGTGGCTGCAAAAATCAGACTCACAGCTGCAGTGGCAGCTCAAGGCAGGCTTGCCTTAGCATTTAATTTGCCACATCTATTAGCCTAGCTTGTTTAATGTGAAATAACTTTAGTCTGTGAATAAAAAAGCTCTGCAAGAATGCAGTTCTTCTAGCTGTTGCACTCTGTTTTTAAGCAATAGGTTGATCTCTTCCAGCCCCTCATCCGTCCCCTGACAGCACTACATTCACCAGGCCTGCACAAAAATAGGGTGATCAAGTAGTTGTTGATAAAAATTGCACGAAGGTTCTGATTTCACACATTGATGGGAAGTAAACACATTGATTTTCACACTGATGGGGACTTGATGGTGAAGGGGGGTTATGGCAGGTGGCAGCAGCTCTGTCTCAGCTCTTCATCTCTCATTCTCTCCAGTATAGCCCCAGACCACAGATCTCTGCTCCCTCTGGTTTAAACTAATTAAAAGGCAAGGGCATCATGCTGCTCTTGTGGACTCTGAAAGTGAAAGCGCTAGGAATGTGTCTTCAGAAAAACTGAGTAGCTTATCTAGCATTGCTCTACCTTTGGTCTTCTGCAGAATAAAAAATTCACAGCAAAGCAAATAAAGTGCTTGGGAGGGTGTTTGAGCTTTGCATTGACATTTCACTACCAATAAAGCCAGCAAAGCACAAAATACAGCTGGATGGTAAGCCATGTCAAACCATGCTTCTTTAACTCAGCCATTCTCTGTGGGAGGACCAGAGTCAGGATTTAGATCGTCTGTCTTTCTTTGCAGATTTCTTCTGAAAGAAGACAGATGACTTCTTGCAGCTTGGTGACAGGATGAGAGTAAGATCTGGGGAACGCACCAAGAAAAATGATCATTTGCAGGCAGAAAAAATAAGAGCATCATTGAAAGATATTTGCCTGTGGTGCCTATCAGCTGTGATAGTGGCTTCTTGTGTCACTGAAAATGCCGTGTGCATGCTTGTACGTGTTCTGCTGGACACAGAGCAAAGACCTCAACTGAATTAAATTTAGTTTAGTTTTGTAAATTTATGGGGAATTTACAAAGTGGCAGGTCAAGGACAAGATGCAACATTCATGCTGCCTTATGAAGAGATGAACAGTGACATTAATTTTGAGTGATTCTGGATTGATCTTTTAAAATATTAACCACAATTCACCTAAGCAATGGAGCAAAACAAGAACTACGTCCTATTGCCTTCCTTGGGACTTGCTTTTTTAAGAAAATAGTTTCTCAAAAGCTGTCCTGGCCTTCAGAACGACCATCCTAAGATCATCAGGAACAGTATAAATCCATCTCTTCTTCTATGCAGCATCCAGGGCCATGAAGAAACAGAAGTGGGCTTGGGAATCCAAGGCAGCATATACTTATTTTCTCAGGTGTTCCTAGAAAAGCTTGTTTGCATTTGATTTTGCTCTCAGGCACTCAGGAAAAAAAATCAGAGAACAATAAATTGTCCCTGAAATGAAATGTCTTTTTTTTTTAAGAAGATGTAGGTGTAGAAGAACAGTGTTATTTGGTGTTGTGAACTCACACCAGGGCTTCTGTACCCTTCCACAGTTCCAGAACTCCTTTATTTAGAGTTACACAGTGAAGCATCTCTGAGGCTGCACATGTACTGGGATACACGAACAAAAGTTCAATTAATCAAGCCATTAATGCATTATTTAGGGTTTGGGGTTTATGGTTATTGCTGAATCTTGGAAACAAAGAAGAAAGCCAGTGCATACCATCAGCCAGCTGGAGATGAGCCAGCACCTGGATACACACACGCACACACTCTCACACTGTCTCCTTCTGCTTTTAAATTCCTGCACAAGATTCTTTTCAAGGCTCCCTAAACAGCTGCCTGTCTTCCCTTTTAGAGAGAGGAAATGGAAAACAGGAGCCATGGCTGAGGCTGTCAGAAGTGGTTGCAGACCAGCCACAGTGGGCTTTCTGCCCAGGTGATGCAAGAAAACAAGGGCCAGGAATGGCTTTATCTGGTGCCAGAGTGACAGATCCTTCTTATCCAGGGGAGAGAGGATGGAAAACAAGGGATCATTGGAGACTTCCTCCAAGTTTGTGGTTTTTTATATATTGCATGTTTCAGTGATAAGTGTGGTGAAAGGGCAATCTTCTTGTAACTCTTTGGGTTGTAGGGCAGATTGAGCTCTGTAGATGTTGTTACTTTGATTTTTATGCAGTCCAAATCAGTTTAGCACTGGTAAAACATTGTTTTGTCCATGAAAAGTGATCTCTGTCTCCAGCCTGGGCTGTCAGCTCTTCAGTGTGCACTCTTTCTCTGCAATAAATGTTCTTCTCCAAGGCTGTAATTTTCTATGAGGGGAAGCATTAGATAGAGGTCTGATTTATCAATTATCCTGATAAAAATTATGTGGCTTCTCATAGTAAATTGATATTATTTTTAGGATGATATTTTGCTGCTCACTGAAATAATAAACACATTACAACAATGGCTTCAATTTTTTTTTTAACCTTGTGCATATGAAATCAATGAGTTATTCAAGTGAGAGGAATTACTTATCTTCCTTCTTAGTCTTCCCTCCTCAAGCACTGCTTCTCCCACAGGGAAAGGTGGTGTGTCAGCAGGATGCACATTAAAAATGTAAGTGCACTTTCTTCCTGAAATCTTGCAACATGCCAGAAATACCCAAATGGAATAACCTGACTGTGGGGTTAACAACTGCAACCTGTCAAAACATCAACCTAAATCCAACATTGGTCACTTGACTATGAGAAACATATCCTGATAATAACTTCTGCTTCCCTGCTGCATAGTGTGTTTTAGAAGTGTGTCTGTGAGACCATCTAATGCCCCATGCATCATTTCCCCCACCTCAGAGCTGGATGGCTACATGGGAGAAGCAATAATTAGAATTTCCTCAGCTAGAAGACCCATCCATCTGCAGTCTTGCTGCACCATCTTAAATAATGCACACGTCCTTATGTGCGTGTAATTTCTGCATGAGAACAGGATCTGTAATAGCCAAGCAGTAAGCTCATAAGAAGCTCTGCCTCACCTGAAGGTATAATCCTTTATTTGTAACATCCCAACTAGTTGCCACTGGAAAGGATTATGGCTCCAAGAGAGAAATGGACAGAACCTGTGGAACCTAAGAGGTTAAGAGGTGGATTTTCCCCCACACATTAAAATGTCTCTAAAAGACATTTACTTAAAAACAAAGGAGGCACTTGGGAGTGCTTTTCCTGCAGAAATGCTCCTGAGTAAGTTTGCTCCTGGTATGTCTTGCTAACGTTTGCCTGTGTTTTACTTATTGCTGAAGAGAAATGGATAAACTATACAAATTGTAATATATGTAAAAATCTTAAATAACAAGAAGTACCCACGCTTTAATCCTGTGGAAGTAACAATGATGAACCCGACATGATTTTACCAGTATAACAAAATGGGAGTGTTTGCCCTAAAATCAAAACAGATTAAACAGCAAAGAGTCGATATCTGAGCTGAATTTAGCACTAGGAAGTGTTGCCTGTCCCCTGCTGAGCCCTGCTGAGAAGCCCAGGCTTGCCCGAGGAGGGGGTGAGATGTGCCCAGTGGCAGTGATGTGGTGTCTCCCCACCCAGCCCTTCTGTGAGGTGCAAACCTGCAGACCCAGCCCCACAGGATTGTAATGGCAAATCCTGATTGTCCCAGGGACCACTGAATAGCTTTTAGTTTTTCAGGAAAGTCTAGCCTGCTCCAGTGACCTGGCCTCACTCACATCTCAGATTATACAGGCTTGTTTGTACTCATGGCCCGACTCTGTCCCTGCAGTTTGTGCCTGAAGGGTTGGGGTAGAAATAGGATAGGGGGATATTGCTTGCTGGGACAGGCACCAAAAATAAAAGGCATCCGAGCAACAAGTGGAATCACACAGATGCAGCCTGTGGTTGGCACTTTTATGTGATCTTTTCCTCTTCAGATCATTTGTGGGAGGCTGCTCACATCTAGCCTGTGCAATTGTAACTGTGGAAAGGAGGGCTCCCGTGTCCCTGTGCTTGGCACCTGTGCTATGAACTGGGTGCCAGTGCATGGAGGGCTTTGCTGCTGGGCTCTGCCTTCCAGCAGCTTAGAGGAGGGAAAAGAGAAGCTTGATGCTCTGAGGTTGGTGCTGCTTGTGTGGCACAAGAGAAGGCACTGTGTAAGGGCAGGAGACATTTGTCCTAATCTGGAATTGCAATACAGGGCTATTTTGTGTCTCTTCATCCTTGCTCCATCGTGGCTTGCACAGAAATCCCAGTGTGCCCATGGCAGTGAGTGGCTGGGACATGGCCTGTTCTAAAAAGTGCAGTGAAACATCATCACAAGGCCTGAATTACCCCAAAACACTCAAGATTGGACAAGCTCCTGCCCAGAGCTCCTCCCATGTGGCTGCACAAAGGGCACACAAAAATTTGCCTGTGCCTCTTTCACTGGGGAATGCTACTTGTTGCTGTGAACAGCACTGCCAGACTAGGGGTGAAATGCAGCCTCTGCTGCTTTTCATGGCATGGTGGTTTCACTTACAGCACTGGGACCTGGGTGGCCTGGGCATACCAGGAATGTGCTGCACCATGAATGCCATGGGGCAGGTCATAAAGCAAATCAGGCCCTTTCCCTCCAAATGTCAAAGCCCAAACTCTGCCTGGATCTGCTTCATGTTTGTGAAATTAATTTTACCAATCCAAGCTGACTCCAGATTAGTTTCTGGTTACAGAGTCCAGGGAGAAGCCAAACAAGCCAGAAGGGTGACCCAGCCCTCTGCCTGCTAACTCTGAGCCTGGAAGATGATACTACCAAGTGGTGGCTATTTACAGGAGGTTGTGACTTTGGACAACACCTGTAAAGTCCCCTGAAGTTTGGGAGTGAGGGCAGGGAGGTTTTGTTCCATGAGTAGCTCCTCAGCTCAGCAGAACAGGCCAGGCAGTAAAATAATGCTAAATGAAAAATTACAGGGTGAATTTGGCCTCATAATCACACACAGATAATTTGGTGCTTGAACAGAGTCAGCTGAATATAAACAAGTCTAAAATGTGCCTCATTAATTGGAGCTATTTTTCTAGCAAGCCCCATGGAAATATGAAGTGGTTTCACTCTGCAATTTGCAATAGTTTGCTATTAAAGGCGTTCAGTTTAATTGTGGCAATGCGTCTCGTTTTGGAAGCTTTCACAGCCACCATGTAAAAATAGCAGAAGATGGCAGAAGCCAGCTCCCTGGCACAGATGCCCTGCTCCATTTGCTGCATGCTCTTGGAGCAGACAGGTGTGCTGGGTGAACCTGAGCTGCAAAGCACAGTAATGCTGATGGCAGTGAGAGGCATTTCGGGCCAAGCTGCTTTCCTGTGCCAGTGGAACCACACAGGGTAGGATGTCACAGGTTTGGCTGTCCAAACAGCCTGACCTTCATCCAGCTTTGGCTTTCTATCCATAATGCCAGTGACAGACCCGTACATCTTCACATAGATATAGTACCTAATGTTAATCATATCTGACTGTTTTATGCTCTGATCCCATGACCTGCCAGAGATGAGATCATTCTGGGCTGCCATACATCAAATGCTCACATCAGCCTCTTGTTGACTTTGGCCATATGTTGTCAGAGCAATGAAGCAGGAACATTTCTAACCTTGACATGCCAGGCCTTAAGATACCAACGTAAAACATTTTTCCCTAATTGGGGTTATAAAGCCTTCTCTTTAAATGTGTGGTTTATTTTAATCTGTGTGCTTTAGGTTGAACAGAAACCTGTGAGTAAGTGAAGGCCAAAGCTGATTAGGAACTAGGTGAGCATGCCAAGCCCAGAGCTCTTTGTTTCAATGGTAGAATACATCCACTGCATCCACAGCCATAAAAGTCTATTGCCTGACACAACAAAAACTGACTATTTGACTGGTTTGGTTTGTCAATCACACTGCACAGATCTGGGCTTTCAGCAGTCTAAATATGACCAAAAAGGGATCATCCAATCTGTTCGAAGAGCTCTGGACTTGCTGCTGGTAGGTGACGTGTGGCCAAAAAGAGTTAATGATAACATGGTCTTGGGAGAATAAAAATAGCTATCAAATATTTATCCAGCACCTCTTTCATCCTTGCAGCCACTGCTAGTGGTGCACAGTCACTGTGCTGTGCCTGATGCAGCTTCTGGTTATTATGGAGCTTGTGACAGATGATGAAGCTGTGGCTTTACTCATGAGGAGGACAGGTCTCGTTCATGGGGGAAGCAGCAGCGCAGAGCTATCTGAAACAGAAGGAGCCCAGAAGTCTTATCTTCTTACAAGTAGAGTTCAGGGATGACCCACGAACTCAGTGCCACGTGCAGCAGGGATCCTCCCCAGGATGTCTGGTTTTGCCTCAGTGGGACAGACTCATCTCTTCACCGAGACCTTCTGGCTCCTGTCTCTGCACACGTGAGCAGCCCGTCTTGGAGAATGTCAGAGCAATTTCACAGTGCCTATTTTTCAGGGGCACGTACTGCGATGACACGTGTCACACAGTGTCATCTGTGGTGAAAAAATATAGCATTCAGGAGTAAACACTTGGCAGAAACAACAGCACAGGCTCAAATTTAGACAGCAATAATTTATGCTGTGCAGACCCTGGCTTGCTGGAAGGGGGCACGCTCTCTGGAAGGCAGGCAGGAAAATGTGTTGCTAATTTTACTAGACAACTTCTGCCCTCCCCTCCTTTTCCTTTTGTAGTTGCCAGCCTTCCTGGTTATTCTTAAAATAGAAACATCTGACGCCTTGTTTAACTTATTCTGGGGCCTGCAGGGAGGAGGAGGAGGAGGAGGAGGGGATAAATCCCCTCTCTGCCCTGTGTCCGTCAGACTCTTCTCTGCTGGGAATTGCATCCCGGTTTGCCACCTGCTGCCTGTTTCACACTTCCTCCCCGCTCTCCTTTTCCTGCCCCAACTTCGTGATGGTTTGGGGACTCCCCTGCCATTGTCCCACTGTCTCACATCACTGTGCCTCCTCTCGTGTGGCAGTGTGCTGTGCAGGCATGATGCAGGTGACAACTGGCACCTAACAGGGCACTGCTCTGCTCTGGCGGGGAGAGAAGCTCGGAATGGACAAGGGGTATTTCAGTGTGCTTCAATCGGAGCTCTCCTTGAATTTCAATGAGCCCATTATTGTTGCCTGCTTGCTCGCAGTTAATCCCTCCATGTGGTATTAGCTTCAAGAGGGGTGACTCGGTCGTGTTGCTGTGCTACTGAACACACTGAGCTGGCTGTGAGAGGGGCAGATTGTGCCTCCAAACACTTTGAGTGCTTCCCAATCCTCATACGATGATCCCCGTGTAAGATTGCAGTTCTCCTTATTTCTCCCTCCCATGGGGGATTGCCTTTCCCCCAAAAATCCAGTTTGAACTGTGGGGCTTTTTTTCTGAAAGAAATACACAGAGAAAACCTGCAGGAGGCTTCATGAAACATCCCCACGGGGCAGATTTTTTCTGGCCCCTTTCTCTGGGGAAGATGCAGACAGCACTCAGAGGCAATGGAGCCTTCAGTGGTGAAGAACCTGTGTGCTCTTTATGGGCTCAAAGCAGCAGAGCACCCCTCCCCAGAGGAGGCAGGAGTCCAGCTGAACACAGCGAAGGAGCTCCTTCCAGCCATAGGACTGTGAGTCCATCCCACCTTCCCTGTAATCACCTTGCAGCTGCATCTGCCCCATCCCACTTGTCCCAGGGACAACCACATGCCCTGTTTCATGAGATCTGGATGCCTCTTTTTTTTTTTTCTTTTTTTTTNAAAAAAAAAAAGGGTTGTAATGCAACCAGGATGTCATTGGGCTAAATTCCATCCAGGCCATGTCTTATTCAATTATCTAGTCCCTGCTACTCAAAATTTGTCCCATCTTTTAAAAACTTCAACTACAAAGCAATGAGAAATGCAACGGAGCATGGAAAATACCAGTGGGAAATACATTCAGATGAAAAAATAAGAAAACTTTCCTGGGAGAAACCTTTTGAACTCTGGAGATATTTCTCTCCTTGACTTCTCTCTCTTTTTATTGTTTAATGAGCAGTCCCCACCCTCATGTTTGGTCTCAAACTGCTCAGACCTTGGAAATGTATATGTTAAATATCTGTTTTCTCTCTTTGCATGCTCAGTCTCTGTTTTCTCAGGGCTTTGCTGTGGAACAAGATACAAATATTAAGGTTCAGTGCAATATACAAATTAATATTAATATAGAAATATTAATGGTGACTCCATTTGGCTAAGGACAACCTCAGTTTTGCAAGAAGAAAACAGGATCTCTACGATCTCAGGAATGTTTGTGCATTGTGATGGAGACCCATAAAGCATTTATATGTGCTAAACCTGAAATGACCAACAGGCTTCCAACTATTTAAAAACCAAAGTAACATTAGAAATTTCTATTTAGATAGATGTGAGAACAGCAGAGGCATGTGAGAGGCCCATCCTAGTTTTTCTCCAGGACTGCAAACATAGTTTGGCCATCTGGCACCTGAGACTAGGAAGTTTAAATTGGATTTTAATAATACATTGCACTGTCTGATACCAAAGGAAACTCACTCTACTTACATCTTGAAAACTGCAGCTTGTGCTGAATCCCAAAGTGTGGAGGAAATCTACTGTTTCTTTTTCAAAAGGGTGTAGAGCACTTTCCTATAAAGAAAAAAAAACCAAAAAAACCCACAATAAAAGTATATGACTTGAGCTTGTCATTTCTGTTTTACAAAGGAAGTGGCAATAGGGTGACAGGTGTGTAAATTTCCCAGCAATACTGCTGAACACAAAGCACACACTGATTTGAGTCTGTTATTGGAAATCCTTTCCCAACCCACCTCCTAGAAGGAAATGATCACACTAAATCCATCATTTCCTCATGGGCTCTGAAAAGTTGGGATTTCCTTCCTTGTTTGTTTCTCCAGAGAAACTGAAAGGTTTGGACATTGAAAACCTAATGATGTCTCTTAAAACAAACTGAGTTAAAATTAGAGACTAATGCAAGGGACAGGAGAGATGAATGATGGTAGTTAGCAAGGTTTGACACTCCTTCCAAACTTGGTATTCCAGCTGTAACAGGTATAAACAGGTATACAGCTGGAAATCATTTCCCCCTCTGACCTAGGCAAAGCATTATCCCCCAGTGCAGCTCACATGGCTCCCTTTAACTCCTTCCTGCTTTCACCTGTATAAAGGCTTCAGTTCCTAAATAGCTGGGGTAAATTTTTAATCACATGTGCTCTTCAACTAGCTACCACAGGGTTTTCACCTTCCAAACTGGAATCAGCTCAAATGTTTCCTTCAGGATGAAAAATATATCTGGATGCAGGCATGTGGGTTTCTCTGCATCTTTCACAAATGTGTTTGCTAAAGAAGGCTAAAAAAATGTTTCTGTCCATCTCTGCCTACCTGTGTCCTCTGCACTTGTTGCAGATTGAATTGCAAAGACCACAATGATGCACATTATTTTTAGGAAATCTCATCAGAGCTCTCTGCAAGGTCAAGAGCTCTACCTGGCCACCACCACCTCGTGTGACAAGTGAATCTCAAAGAGTGTCTTGGGACAAGGGGTACCTGGTCTGAAATCTGAGCCAAAAAACGTATCTGCCTAACAGGAGGGATGGAGGAGGATGGGCTCTGAGACAAGGGCCATGTTGTTTGAGCACAGAGGTGGCTGCAGGTGACCAATCCAGATGTAGAGCCAATCCTATCTTCACTGGCCTGCAGACATTGCCCCTGGATGTGTGCTGAGTAGTAGTGAAATGCAGTGATTCACTGCACAATAAAAATCTTGTCATGGCGAAAGTCGTTGCCCAGAAGGTCTGCAGCTGAGTTGGAGAGACATCAACCCTTGTTTTATCCCTATCTGGGGAGCCTCAGCCCTATTCTGCACTGTCAGATTTGGCATCACCAAACTCTCAGTGCATCTGGTCTGTAGTTGAATCATCCAGCCTCTGTGCTGCCAGGCAAGAACTTCAGAGTCATTGTTGACACAGCTCTATGGGACATTACAGTACTCCCCAACTTTGCATTCTGGGGGAGGTGAACCAATTATCTGCTTCCCTGGAGATTACCCACTGCTTTTCTTTGTCCTGCTAGCAGCCCTTCTTCTCCATCAGCAGTTATCTTCTGGAGGTGGTCCATCTGCTATCTATTGAGCACACAGCTGCAGCAGGCTGAAGCTGCAGCACATCTGAAGGTATGGACGGAGCGCTTCTACCACATTTCCAAGACTGGCGTTCTGGTTCCCTTGAACCACACTGTGGCTTCATGCACTGACCTCTCTGAAATGCTGCCTTTCCCAGGACATGCACCTGCTCTACAGGGGAAGGATCTCTGGTCCATCTTCTGCACAAGGGCAACATCATTCCTGGCAGGTGTCTGCCCCTGTGTCATCAGTGGGAACCTTCAGTGATGGAGAAACCACAGACCTTTCTTGGTCTTCTCCAGTGTTTCCTTATATTCACTTTTAAAAGCTTTCCATTCCCTTTGGTCTAATTTCTCACTTTTCCCATGAAGTAATTTCCCACTAGACCTAACTACCCTTCTCTGACTACCCTTTTGGCCCATCCATCTTACAGCTTGTCTTTGCAGTACTCTTGCTCACACTGTGCAGTTCAGTCCCACTGATGGCTTTGAGAGAAGATCATCAAGGGGAGCAGTGCAGAATTACCTTGTGTTTCCACATGGGACACATGTTCATACATCCAGTACAAGACTTATCTTTTTTACAGGAACAAGATATTCTTGAGTTGAGTTCAGCCTGTAGCCCACTTCCCCAAAACTCCTCCTGACCCGATAATTCCCTGGTGTGATTGTGCAAAGGTGTTTTTTGCTGTGCAATGCAGAATTTTGTATTTTACCGGTCAAATGTGAGTCAGGATATTTCTTAAATTGTTATTTTTAAAAAATTCTTAGTCTATGCATTAACCTACATACAACCTCTTCTATCTTCACATGTCACTAGCAAAAATACCTTCTTTTCTATTCCCAGATTGTTACTGAAAATGTGAAGTGCCATCAGACTTGGCACAGACCACAGAGCACTGCCTGAGCATCCTTTCAGCCTGTGAGATGAGACTATGGCACTGAAAACTGCTCTCCAGCTACAATTTCCCAGACACTTTTGCAACCACCCCAAATAATTTAATCTACACAATACTTTCCCAAATGTGAAAAGTTATTTACTGTTTCTTGTACTAACTTGTCATAAAAAAAACCATTTAGATTGATCTGACAGAACTCGACACAATTAGATCTGTTTGATGTATGCTGGCTGCTAATAATTTCCTTTTTTTCCTCCCAAGTACTTAGAAAATTGTGTGTCATTTGTTCCAGGAGGGTTTACAGAAGTGACATTAAGCAGTTGTCAGCTACCAGAGTTAATGCTGGAGTCCTGAAGTCCATGGTACTCTGCTTCTGTCAGGAGGCATAGACATGAATATATTTTGAATTTTCTGTGCATTGCAAAATAATAGGACCTTTGATATTTAATTGAAGCAAGTATCTTTCCTATCCATGCAGAAATGTGCCATAAGTGTTTTGCAGGCAGAATAGGAATGTTCAATAGGAAATGCTAGAGCCTGGAAGCTGTGGCAAAGCTGAACTCACCTCCTGCTTAGGTGGAACTAAACCCTGACTTGCTCACAGTGGGGCTCCTTGGAGTCACATGCAAGAGGAATAGGATGCCAGGCTTCTTGGAAGGCAGACAGGGGCATTTTGTTTAGACAGCAACTGAAAGTTTCTGCTCAGTCTGATGGATTCTGGGTGCCCAGGGCCATGGGTCTGGGGTCAGGCTCAAACCTTTTCTTGCCTACCTTGCACACAGTTGTCATGTACTCTTAAGGGACTGCAGCTGTTCATGAAAAAGGAGGGCCTTGAGAGAGAAAAAAACCCCTTATGTCTGAATAAATATTGCAAATAAAGGATCCATGGATCTTTTCAGGTGTGTAGGCAGAGAGGAATCTCATGGCTGCAAAGCTGGATGCACTGAGGGGCACCCCAACTTCACCCCAACAGCTTGGTCTGGGAAAAAATAGTCCTCCCATAAGTACTACCTCCACTATTTCCCCTATTGCTGACCTGAGAATGTGTTTCAGGTCCTTAAACTTGGCAGGAAATACCCTGCATGAGTAAATTGTTTCCCAGCTCCCATGAGCATGTTGCTCCTTCTACAGCATTCACAAACACCTGGTGTTGTTCAGCTTTTCATTCCTGATGTTTTCCCACACAAAACCTAGACACCCTTACTTTAAAAAAAAAAAATTCTATGGCATGGTGTGTTTGTTCCTATATATTTTTCTTGGAGGATCACTGCATCAATACCATGAAAGAGTCTGTGCAGTCCAGCCATGACAGGTGCCTTCAGCTGCTGCTGAAACTACATAAGGCGTCCAAAAAGAAGTAAAACTTCCAAGTTCCAGGGCAAATCTAATTTATTGGGATTTATTAAAGCCATGAAAGAGGAGCAGGCTGGCTGGAGCTGAAATCCACCCGGCTCCTGTCTTGTGGCAGGATGCACTGAGCTCTGCCCTTCCCACAAGAGCACAAGGGGAGCTGCCTCCTGCAGTGGGAACCCTGTGGCTGCTGATTTCAGAGGAAGATCTGGTTTCTGCTGTGCCAGATGCCAGGTTGTGACAAGCCAGGCCATGTCCTCAGCATATGCCTTCTGGGTTAGGATCTGGGGGATGTGGAGAGGTCATGCCTGAACTATGAAAACACTTCTGTTCTCATGTCAGAGGTTCCAGTACACAGCATGTAGGAGTGCTCATTCCCTTTAAACAGAGCGGGTTTTTATCAAAATAGAAAAAATTAAAAAAGAAAAAAAAAAGGAAAAGGAAAAGGGGAGAAGAAAAGAAAGGCAAGTGAACCACTGTTTTGCTTCTGTGATTGCTTAAACCACTCAATCTGAAGCCAAGGTGCTGAATTTCCAAACGTTCTTTATCGGTAATTTCCCTTCCCCTTCTCACATCTGCAAGAAAAGTCTGATTTTCATAACCACTGTATTTGGGGGTTTTCTTACTGTGTCTATAATTTTTTTTTCACCATGTAAGATATTTTAGATCAGACTTACAAAAAACACTAAGGAATATGACTGTGTTCATCCAAAAGTTATCATTCTTATGGGATAATTTGACTAATGAAAGTTTAATTGTATTTCAGAGAACTGTGTGCCATTGTGATGCATTATTTTTGTACCTCATCGCTTGTACTATTAAAAAAATTGCAGCTGATGTAGAGTGATATGGGAGGATGCCAGCTGGATTCAGATAATTTAATCAGATTACTTTGGCTTTGAAATCTCTTTATTGGTTAGTTATAAAATTTCCTATTAATTTTAGGGCATTCATGCTTACTTTTGAGGTCTCTAACAGCATTATCTTGAAACCTCAGAAATTATTTGAGAAATAAGAGATATTTCATGTTCTCTTTCTTATTCTGTTTTCCTCTAGTAATTTTTTCTGACATTTCAGCTTGTGTAAGTTCAGGATGAGTGTTGAATAGTTTTTGAAAGTATGTGAGTGCACTTTATTTTAAAGGCACTCATATCCACATATCCAAAACCTCCTGCCTTTACAGATTTGAAAGTCTTAACTCCATTTTCATACGCAGTCCTTTCTAGAATTTGAAAATTGGAAGTTTCTTCTTTGAATAAAAGATGCGCAGCTGCAAAAGCCTGTAAAACATCAGTTACAAATTCAGTTTTCCCCCCACATTGATACACTGGGTGGGCAAAGCTACTGGGTGGGCAAAGCTTGAGTGGAAGAAAAAAGCAACTTCTAATGCTGGATACCACAAACAGAAAGAGGAATAAATAACTGAAGCCCAACTGACTTCACATTGCATGGAAAAAATGCCCACCAGAAGGACATCAGACAACAGAGCACTCTGCCTGGCAGGTAATTGTGATTCCAACAGGAGATGTCTTCAAGGCCAGATGAGATAGACTCTCCTGAAGTACAGTGTTGGCAGCGGGGTGGCCCAGGAGGAAGGTGAGGGTCTGAGGGCCCCAGCCTGGTGTTGGGTGATCTGCTTCCCTTCCCAGCACTTCTCCATTGCCTTCAGCCTCTCCTGTTCCCAGGGGACACACGGGCAGGAGGCTGGAACTCCATTTCACAGGAAGGAAGCGGGGCCAAGATAACCACTTAATAAACCCAAAATCAACCCTGGTTTGGACATGGGACAGACGGATGCACCAAATAAGGACAGCCAGGGTCTGATTTCCAAGGGTTTGAGCTTATCTGAGCCTGCTTGCTTGCTTCTTATCGAGTGGGGATGTATCTGGTGCCTGTGCTGGTGCCGGTCCTGGCCGGTTTTTTTCAGCTTCTCATTACAGAAAAAAGGGAACTTCTGCTCTGTTTAAAGAGCAGGGGTGGGAAGAAAACCCCACTGACAGTGTGTGCCTTATGACAGCACTAGCACATTCATTGTGAAAGTGATGGGCAGCTAATGATGTCAGCGTAGGAAAAAACCCAAAGCATATTTGTTTTCTTTTTTTCTCTCAAAAGCTCTGGCCTGAGAAGGGGCTGCAGAAACAATCACTGCCTGGGAAATCAGGGCAGTATTAAAAAAAAGAAAAAGAAAAAAAAGAAGTGGGGGAGAAAGGAGGATATATAAGTAGTGCCAGCTGGATGTGAAATCAATCTGGCATTTCAAAATAATGAAAATATTTCTTTCCCATTTTCCCATTCATTTGGTCTGGCATGTAGCATCAGCGCTGTTGCCACATTGTTATTCAGAGTTAGCATGCTGGAAAAGAGACACCAGCAGAGACCCAATTGCTGCTCAGCACCCCCAGAACAGAACACTACTGTGGGACAGTGCTGCAGACACAGCACCACAGGGAAGGATGCTCCAAGCAGGAACACTCCCCAGATCCAGGGCAGCAGATGGAAAAGGGTCCTCAGAAAAGAAAAAAAGCCCAAACCTTTACAATTTGCAGGAGCAGCCACTGAAAAAAGGGAGAGGCAGCTGCAGCTGAGAGAGAAGAGGGCTGATGGCAATGGCACAAACTTTTCTGTGTAAAACCTTGCATTATTTGAAGTCAGGCCTCATTCATTTGGTAGGCATTTTAGGTCTGAGCTTCCTATACTGAGAAGATGAGAAAAATCTCCCCAAAAAGTACAGCACAGCCTTGTGTCAGGCTCTGTTGGCTGTTCTGAGCATCCCAATTTGCAACAGGAGGATTCAACTTCTTCAGTCTTCTCTAGCTGACCCTTGTTCCAAGCCTCCAACTGTCTTGGAGTTATGCTGCCACTGGTAAATGCTGTCAAAACAAGGAAAAACAACTTGCACTTCCCTGTGCAATGGTCACACACACCTGCTCCCCTTTTCTTCAGCTGAGTCTGGGAGCTGTGGGAATGAAGAGCCATTCCAGTGAAGGATGCACCTTGTTGACCAAGTAAACCTGGAAGTGTTGAGCAGGGAGATACATTCCATACTTTGCTGTAATGCCTGCTCAGGGGCTGCTCTGTGGTCAAGATGAGCCAGAGATGCTGGAGAGCAAGAAAAGCCAGAAATTTGGGAGAGCACAGGGGTGCAGGCTGTTCCCGTGCTAGGACAGGTGTCACAGAGTGTTCAGGAGGAGGTGGCACCTCCCCATCTGGGGAGAGGCCATATGCTCAGCCTCTCAGACCCTCCCTCCACCCCTGGGCTGGGGTTGATGTTGTCACTGCTGTTTGTAAAACAAGACATGCCAAAAGCTGTGTGTCACACGTTCCAGTTTTCAACTGGAATGGACTTTGCAAGGGAAGACTTCAGACCTATCTGGATAAGCAACAGAGGGACACTGGTGAAGAAGAAAGACCAAAAACAAACTGGGAAAAGCAAAGGAGTCTCCATGAGTTGATTTTAAAAGAAAGTTGCTGTAAATGAAGCTGAGTTAGACCCTGCAAGCACAGCAAGAAGCTAAGTTCTTTCTGTGGTATAAACAAAAGGAGACCAGAGGTGAGCAATGAGGCAGTGATGAAAGAGGTAGGAGATTTTCAGATAGTGCACCAAGTTAAAAAAACACCATCATTCAGTTTTTTATAAGCAGATTTTAAATACTTGGGGTAAAACCAGGGAAGCTCTTAGGAATTAGGGCCTGAAAAATCAAGGGGAGACACTCCAGGTAAAACAAAGTCAATCAGTTTACCTTAACAGAGAGATAAGATCATCTCCCTGCCAGAACCCCTAAAGCCTCATTCACTAAAATCTTTAATGGAACCTTAACTATTTTTTCTTTAAACCTACTCAGTCAGAGGTGCTAGCCCAGATTTAGAAAATGGGAAATTATTCCTATCCAGCTGGCCACTGTGGCATGGATGGTAGGAAAGGCCCAGAACAAAATTTGAAGGGCAAGTAAAAATTAAGAGGGTGTTCAGGGTGAAAAAACCCCTCCACCAATGAAATTCAGACTAGGTTTAGCAGAGGTAGCTCAAGCCAGACTAATCTGAATGATAAACAATAGATGGGGAGATAATAGGTAGAGAATTCATTTTCTACACCGGAGAGATTAAATAGATCCAATACAGCTGAATTTCAAGAGATGACTTTGATTTGTAGATACCTGGAAAATTATCAGGGAAGCTAAAGAAGATGGGCATTAATGTAAGAATGATGAGACAGGTAAAGGTATGGCTCACAGTGAGAAACTGCTTTTGTGTTTTAGGGGAGCATCCAGCTGGAGGGAACCTGCCAGTGGCATTCCTTACACATTGGTCCTGGATTTGCTTTTCTGAGATGCTTACAGGACTGCTTTTGGCACAGACAAGTGGGAGCACCCTGGTGAACCCTTCTTTATTGCACTGTCATGAGAGAGCAGGATCAAGGCAGTTTCGGTGAAGAACTGTCTGAGTTTGCAGAGCAGGTTAGTATATGCAGGATGAGACAGGGTAACACAGAGCTGCAAAATGATGCACAAAGGAAATTTTGTGCTATGCTCTGGGAAACTTGTCCATTGAAAGGCATCTGGCCTGGACAGACCTGACCACTGGACCTGACTATGGAGAACAAAAGCAAGGTGGCTGTGAAAATGCAAAGCAGACCTTATAGGTACAAAAGCTGACATGGAGGAAGGACATAATGAGCCCTAACAAAGATGCTGGCAAGCCTTGACTTACACCACTCACTTTCAGGAGAAAGATATTTTACTGAAATGAAGTGCAGATAAGGATATAAAACTGGGGTAATGGGATAAAAATTACCTAATTGGGGAAAGATAAATAAAATATTTGTCTCGTTTTCCTTGGCAAAACTGGAGCTGTGAATAGGTATGATTGCTGTCTATTGAAATAATACAGGTAATTCCAAAGGAGAGATACAAATATTCTAAATACATCTAAGCTGGGTAGATGGTCGACACAAAAGCAAACGTATCTGAAGTGTCTGCTGTTAGCTAAGGCTGGAAATGAGAGGATGTCTCCAGCTTGAGAGCAGCAAGGCTCTGGGACTGCCTCAACCTTCAGACAGATGTAAATTCCCAGTTGTCATGAAGACGGATTTTGAGGAGGGTGAGAAAGAACTGGAAGCAAGGGGGCAAGACTTGCAGTTATACATTTAATTCCCACCCTATCTTCTTCTGTTTGAGTAGCCAGCAATCCCTTGATGAGCCTCACAGCGGACTCTGTTTGCTCTGTGCTATATCAATGTTTATCTCATTTGCAGCAGAAAATGCAAAACTGGGAAATGGGAATTTCAGGCAGAGTCAGAATGCTGCGGTGCCCTCACTCACAAGCTTTGAAGGGCAGAACCGCCTCTGGGTTCCAGATGACTATTCTTCACTCATCATCCATTCATCTTTTGGAATAAGAGCTAAGTAACTCCTGGCCTGCTCCATAATGGAGAGACTAGCCTCTCTACGAGGTAAAGACATTTCCTTTCTTCGCTTGAAACGTCATGAACTTTCAAACTTGGCAAGGCTCTTTTGCGTTCGATCTAATAATAAACCCCAACCATCCATTGCACGAAAGTAATGAGTCTGAACTTGCCTGAACTTGCCTCAGGGAGCTGAGATCCAAAGCTCTGTCATTCCCTCAAAAGCCTTTCTCCTTTTTGCAAGGACAGGATGTTGTTGTGACAAGGCATCCTTGCTGTTTGCTCAGCCTCTCTCCCTCGTGATGAAATCCCTCTATAGCGACTCTGGAGGTCCAACTTCAGCTCTGATTTTTGGGCATACAAAGTGCTGCACAACTAATCTCCGCTCTTTTCTATGAGTGATTTATGGAGGCTTGAAGGACATTGAGACTCAGCACATTCTCTGTTTTCCAAATGTTGGTGCAATGAGAGGGGCACTTTTCCTGCCAGTGGGAACCTGAAAGACCTGATGGACTTTTCTGGCAGGACTCAATGTCAGTGAAAGGGGCGCCAAGGCGCCTGCGGAGCAAGCGGAAGTACAAATGTGTGTTAGCTTTGACTTCCACTGGGAACGATAGAAAAAATATTTTGACTTGATTTTACAGTTCAGTTTCTTGTTAGCACAAAGTGAATGCTCAGCCAGTGATCAGAAATGCCCTTGCTTAATTTGCATCGGTTCCTGTCCAGTTATTAGGCACAATTGACATGAGAAGAACAAACAAACAACCTCCACATTGAAGAGCAAGTGAAATACTTCTTTTCTCATCAACTTTTTTGTTGTGGTACCAGTTCTTTTTTAAAAAGAGAATGATTCTTGTGTCGTCGTGAAGAGTTTGCTCTGGGAAGAGAGGAGGGCAGTCTGAAATGTTTGTTCTGGGTATCTAAATTTAAATTACTAACTTAAGTACATAATCTCCCTAGGCTGCCTCTAAAAACCAGTGGAGAGGGAAGAGCTTCTCTAATGAGCAGTTCAAAGGCTCTTGCTTTAGAGAGCAATATTTTATTACCATGTCATACAGTGTTATAAGTGTTTAGGGTTTTATTTTGCCTTCTTGCATGCTTCTGTTCCCCAGTAGGATGTGAAAAGCAAAACCAATAAGTTCTTTGTATATGTGGATTTGTTAGCATATCTTCCTACATTTCATTACGCAAATCACAAAATTACTAGAGCACAAGGGAATGAAATAGGCAATTTCCTTCCCCCCTGTATAAAACAAACATTCCACTCTGATGTGGAGTTTGAAGCTCAGCAATTTTTACCTGTGTGGGAATGGAGATTGCTGGTGGAATCCCTTATACTTGATTCTGGAAAGTGAATTTGGGCTTGTACAGGCCTGATCCAAATCTCATGGAAATCAGGAAGCCCACGGTTTAGAAACTGTTACACTAAATTATTCCCAAATCCATTTAGTCCATCATCCTATTTAGTGCAGAGGAGATCACCAGCAGATGGTTTTGGTGAATGCTGGAATGGGTTTGCAACTGGCAGGCTGGGACATTTGGTCACATCCTAATCCTCCACAGACAGCAGCCAGCTGAATCAGCTCTGACATGTGGATGTTAGTTTCCCTTCTGCATGTTTTCTTAGCATTAACCATGAAAAATAAAAATTTTCTTACTGCCCATGTAATAGGGGGAAGCTGTAGCTACAATATCTTGCTTTTAGAAATGCAGTGTTCTGACATGAAAATCAAAGAGAAAAGGTTTAGATGAAATGACTGAGAGTACTCAGAGAGCATTTACCAGGTGAACACTGTCAAATGGGAAAGATTTATTGAGCTGGCTCCCATGGGATATCCCTAGGCCTGGGTTCAGGCCTATTCAGTATTTTCATTAATAATTTGGATGAAAGAGCAGAGAGCCCTTTTGTTAGAGTTTCTGCTTAGAGTGAGAGACACCAGGGAGGAGGGGATTAGTGCTCGGGAGATCTCAGTAATTAGAGGAATGTTCTGGAAAGAAACAGGATGCAATTTAGTGAAGACAAGCACAAATCTGCACCTATGTTGAAATAATCAGCTCCACAGGCACACGGTGGGAGCGAGTAGCCAGATAAAGCTCTGCTGCAAAGGAGGTTCTGATAGAGCAATGACTCAGCTGTGGAAGGAAGGAAGGAACATTGGGCTGGGCTGGACAGATGGGGATGTTAGACGTGGTGGATAAGCCCTTCAGCTGGGTCACTGGGACTGGTTTCTGGCATTACACCTTGGGAAAGGTGTGACTGCAAGTCCCAAGGAGAGCAAGGCTCCAGAGAGGAGAGTGAAAGGCTTCGTGCTTAGCCTAGGGTAAGCAAAGCTGAAAGGAGACACAATTACAGTCTTCAAGAGCAGTCAGTCTGCCAAAAGGAGGAAGGTGGTGAGCTATTCTGTGTCCAGAAATTATCCTCTGTGGTTTAACCACGGTTTTCTGTGGTTAGAAAAAAAGAGAGAGGGAGAGAGAAATTGAGATGGTAGATAAGTTGACTTTACTGCTTTACTTATGAAGTGCCTTGGGGCATAAAGCACATGATCAAACATTGCTGAGTTACTGTAGCTTAATGAGTTATTGCCTGCTGGCTGAACCATACTAATTAACCATGTGTGTGCTCAGCCTGCCTCAATTGCCAGATGAAATGGCCTCACTTAAATACTTGGGTTTTATTTTGCAGGAGGAAGCCCAAATGCTTATGTAGGATCAATGATTACAGCTCAGCTGATGGAGAGGTGGCTTCTAGGGGATGGAAACTTGTTCTTAAGTGCTCAACAATAACACTGGCACTGTTATATCAGGGAATAATAAAATGGGGCTGACAAGGGAAGAGGAGCAGAAAACAGACCTAAATGCATATGTTACTTCACAGGCTTATGTCAGTAGAAAGGGTTTCTATACAAGTGTATTGGAAATGTAATAACTTTGAATTTTATAAAAGATCTCAGTGGGTTTTTGTTTGGGAAGGCTTGTGATACGGTGATTTAAAAAATATAGCATTAAGATCTCTATAGAGGACTGCACACGTTTCTCTTACAACTGCACACACACACTTGCTCTAAGAGTGTTTTTTTTTTTTTGTGTTTTCCTGTAAATTATTCTTTTTGGCTCACACCCACACAGTCCTCTTCAACTGTTGCTCTTTGCCATCAGTAATGGCTGTTGTAGTTTCTGCATTCAGTGAGCTGCCCTCTTACTCTGATAAGTATTATCTGTTGGAGTGGAGCCTTCCTGCTTCTGCTCAGTGTGGGGTGTACTCCAGGTTCCTGCTTTCTCTGCCTTCCTTGCCACCTTCCTCCCTCCCTTCCTCTTTTTTCTCCTTCGTTGTTGTTTTTCCACTGTTGTCACAGTTTGAACTATGTGGCTGAGGATGAATATTTGGATGTTGCAATTATTGGGAAGCTTTTTGTTCTCAGCAGTGCTTCTGTCTGCGTCGTCCCATTGAAACAAATTGTCCTTCTGCTTCCAGCAAGCCATCTAGGCAGGCAGCAGCTTGGCAAGCTCGCTCCGCAGACAAGACACACTCGACAAGTGCTATGTGAAATGGAAGCAGAGACTTCTACTTTGTTAGTTTGTTGCTATTTTCTGTCATCGCACAAATTAGCCCGGAAGGGGACCTGAGGAAGTTATCTGGTTCCTTTCTGTGCTCAGGGCAGGATCAAATACATCCCTGTCCTTTTTGGCTGATGTTTGCTTAACTTGTTTTTGAAGTCCTGCATTGCTGCGAACTCCCAGCTCCCTGGACAACCTTTCTCTGTACTTTCCTGTATTTGACCACTCCATCTGATCCAAAATACATAGTTGAGGACAACTATGTATTAACACACAATTAAGCCTAAACCAGCCAAACTACATTCGTTTGCTGCTGTGATCCTTTCAATTTTCTGTAGGAAAGAGAAATATTAGAAATCTTCATAGAGATTATTTGTTTACATAACTGTTCTGTAACCTAACTTAATTCTAAAGATGATTGTTTTCCCTTCAGGAGAGAGATTTTTGCATTGAGAGAAAAACTACAACCAAGAGTTATTACAATGGTAATGCATACACTGCATTTCTGTAATGCCTGCAACAAGGAAACAACTTTTGATAGCTGTGTTTTATATGTGTATAAGGAGGGATATTATGAAGCTATTGGTGTAAAGCTTTCTTCCTTTCCCAGAGACACGCTCTAGGCTGAGGATGTGCAATTTGGTTGGAGCTGAAATTGAGTCCAGGTCTGGGGAGGCTGTGTACTGTAGCAGAGAAATAATTAGCATCTGCCTGAAGTTCTTACCCAGATGTGGAAAGCCTCTGACTGACTTGAGATGGAGTTTGGCTTATCTCTAGTTTTACTGCAAAGAAATTTTATCTTACAACACTACTTTTGCAGGGTCTCTCCAGTACTGCTAATCCCCCTTGGTATTACCAAGGAAATATCAGACCACAACTATTCCATGGAGATCTGAAATTGTCATGCAAGAAGAACGTGAGAACTGCTGAGCAGACTGTATTTCCTGTTATCTGAGAACAACTGTGCATCCACAAGTAGCTGAAAATTGTGATGCTTCTATGATCCTGTCACGTCCTTCAGCAGATACATTTTGCACAACCCTTGTACAAAGAGAGAGATTAAAGAACAAGTGAAACATTTTCTCCCCAGCATGTAGAAGAAAATATATGCTGTTTAAAATGAGGGGTGACACTGAAAAAACGATGCTCAAACTAGGAGGTCATCCTGAAACAGATGAAAAAAAGTCTATGTTTTACACAATGAGCTATGGACTTCTGGGATTTATAAATGCAGAGGATGGTGGGTACTGGTGCTACCAGCAAGTTCAAGAAGCTGTTGGGTAAATTCATGGACAACAGGTCCATAAAGGGAAAAAGCAGGGTTGTACTCACTCAACTCCCTGTGCAGCATGTCCTGCCACCATCAGCAGAGGCAGGATGTGGGGCAAGGTGGGCCATCGATCTTGCCAGAGCAGCACGAGTTTGATACTCCTGTGCCTCTCCCCCTCCATCCTATCTGCCCTGACTCCAGAGCCAAAATCACTGTCACAAGGGCAAAAAGTCTCTTTCCTGGGCTTGCAATATTCTACAAAACTGGAACTAGCTTGTGGGGAAATGAGTGATTGGGGTCCTTGGCATGAGGAAAACTTGATCTGTATCCAGGCTAGACCTGTACCACCTTTATCCAACAACAGTTCTGGAGGAAGATTGCTGATAGCAAAACAGCCTAGGAACACCTAGTTATTCCTCAAAACCTGCTGTGTTTTGCATCTGGATTCCTTGTATCCTCTTGCTCCAGGAGAGGAGATGAGGGACAGACTACTGGACACACATATTGTCTATTTTTGTTTCCACTACATTTGGTGAAGGTTGGAAATGTGATGTATTTTTCCACAGCATCAAATCATTCTCAGCAGTGTCACAAATAGCAATGTTTCAGCCCTCTGAGGGATTTTGGACAAGAGTGAAAGACCCTTGAAATTGATATCAATAATTCTGCTGCTCAAGCTGACTGCAAAACTCCAACAGCTGTGGCGGGGTGTGTGTGGTTTTTTATACCCCATCTAGCCTCAAGGAGTCAAGACCATCATAATTAGCTGCTAATTGAGAAGCTTGCATCTGAAAAGCACAATTTCAGAGAACAAAGAGCCAGAGAGACCCATTTCCAGGGCTAATTAGAATTAATTCATTGCTATAAGTAGAAGGTCTCCCACAGTCCGGGGACTCTCTCTTGCCCTCTCCTGAAACACTAGTCTAAACATACACATACCAATCATAGAAGGCTCAGCATGACTTGTGCAGCTCTTGTGCAACACAGAAATAGCACTGCTTGTTAAAAATTAGTCTAATTTTCTTTTTTTTTTTTTTTTTGTAGCCCTGGGCTATGTCTCCCCTCTGCTTTGCTACCTGCCCTTCCTTCCTTTTCTGAATCTGCGAACCAACGAACAAAGTGACAATGTCAGCACTTTTTCCACTACTGCATGAACAGGGCTTTTAGAGAAAAAAGTCCACAAAACCAGGCCTCACTGTCTGTGGCACCCTCCTGAAGATGCCTCCAACAGGACTATCTTAATGCACCTCCCTGAGCTGCTGGAGTCCATTTGTTTTTCCCCCACAGCAGCTGATTTTGTCCTTGTTCTGGGGCTCCACCAGTAGCCCTTCAGGTGGTGAGGACATGGGCTGCAGTTTCCAGTCTTCATGTGGTCTCTTAAAAGCCTTCAAGAGCTGATTTTTGTCTTCAAGTCCTGAAGTTTTTTTTTAAAAAAACACCTTCACAGTAAATATCTCAGCAGCAGGTTAACCTACAACATTTCTATCTCACTTGAGATCATCATATCTCTCTTACATGTATTTAGTGCCAGTATCTCATTGCTGGGTGACTCAGTAGTCACTGCAAGGACACTCCAGTGAGAAAATGAACAAGACCATTCCCTTATGATAGCCAGTTTTGGTCATCCAATAAAAGGTCCTTTTAAAATAAGTTTGAAATTTTTTTGAATATGTTGAACACCTCTCTTTGGAAGACAGAAATTACTTGAAATTACTTCAAGTTATGGACCCAAAAAAGAGCAAGATAATAACCGTTTTGGAGAAATGCAAGGTAACACATTGTCATTAGTGATGATCTTGTTATAGAGGAGATGGCCTACTGAATTTTGCTGTGCTGGCCTCCCTGTGTAAGGATGTCTAACAAACCTTAGAAACATCACAGTTTAATCATGGGTGTTGGAAGCTGATGCTCCTAAAGCAGACAAATGGCTTAATTTTCAGGAAAGAGGAGTCTGAACTGCTTAGTAGGTGTGAGGTGCCTCATTTATGATCCAAATATAGATGCATTTCTATATCTTTATTTAGCCACTACTGAAAATCTGGTGTGTGATACCTCAGCAAGCCTGTGCTGGGGCAAATGTGAACAGCACACTGCTGAGACTGAGAGACTCTGAGTTCTTTGAATGCCTTTACATTTCCTATTGAAGGAAACTGATCTTCTAAAAAAAATTCCAAAGGATTTTCTTCCCACCAGTGCTCATCTGAACCACTACAGTGCAAGAACCTTTCAATTCCTTTTTCTGTGTAGTTTCAGGATGTTCTTCTTTCTGTGTGGTGTATCTTGCACGTTATTACACATTTCCCACTCATGCTCATTTTGGTGAGGGACAGTATCTACTGCTGCCATAAATGAGGCCAAAAGCCTTACCTTGGCTTTGTATCCCACTGCTGAGAGGAGATGCAGCTGCCACAGTCTGTGTCTTCATTAAGGCTCCAGCTGGAACCAAACCCAGGACATAATCCCTGTGCTCCCCTTCTCGTGTCACCGGGGCCCTGGGGCCCCTTCTGCACAGGAACATCAGCCTGAGAGCTGGCACTTCACATTTCCATCTGACCCCCAGGACCAGACCTGCCCCCTTAAGCTTCCCCATGGCTCAGAGTCCTTCTTTGCCAGGAGCCCACTAGAGGTTTGCAGATACCTTGAGGCTTATGGTGCCTTATGCTGGGTAAAATCAACTTGGTAGGCAGAGAGATGGTTTGTAGAGGGTTGCCAAACACAGCAATGCTCCTCAAAAGACAAAATAACACCTTCCCCCTGCCCCTCACACAGCCACCACTCCTGCCACCCCACGCTGGCATGGGCAGTCTGCCTCACTTCCTTTGCTGCCACAAACCCAGATGCTCCTCACTGGTGGAGCCTCCTCGCACTTTCTGGGAGGCTTGGAGGCTTTCATCAATTTCCTTTGCCAAACATCTGGATTCCCTGTGGGGTCTTCAGTAACTTTACACTGCTCCAGTCCTGCAGGCAGGCAAGATGCCTTGACAAGTTCCCCAGTAGTTCACTTTTGCCAAAAACTAGAATTTCCTTCCCTCACACATCTGATTCTGGCTGCATTGCCCACCCTCGTGCTTGCAGCTGCTGCTTGCAACACTGAGAAGCAGTCACAGTGGAATCAGTGGTTTTCCTTTAGATCCCAGTGGCTCATATATGCTCAGTTTGTTTGTATCTGCAGTGGCTCACATTTCTTATGTTGGGTCAGCAGAGCTGGGTAAGGTTGTATAGAAGTCTAATTGTAAAGACTTCAAAGCTATTTTTATTTGACATCTCGCTGATTTAGCCTGTAGCAGAACAATCAGATGACTACAGAGCCAATTGCTTTTTGGGCAGTGTTCCCCTTCTGTCCTTAGGTCTCTTTCTCTTGAAGGCATGAATCATGGTATCAGATGAAAACTCCTTTCATGGGTCATAAAAGTTTCTTTAACACATTGCCCCCATGCTCCCCTTAATTTTGAGTTCAAATGATCTGATTTGGCCTAGAAATGGAACCAGAGATAGTGAAACACCTTTACAGTAGTGCTGGGACTGCTCTGTACCTAAACAATACCATATGTTGGACTGCTTCTAGTGGTGTTTACTGTGTAACCACATCAGCTCAGTAGGAATCTGTCTGGAAAAGCAGTCAGGGTGTAAATGAATATCTGAAAAGAGCCTCTCAGAGTAAACTCTTAAAATGCTGCTAAGAGGCAATGCTAAGACCATCTTTGATGATTTGTTTCCAAACCATCCAATCTGCAGAATTGGTTATGACCAGTAAAGGAAGAAGACTCTCCCAAATTGCACTCAGGAGATGTCTTTGCCCATCATTCTTTGCTCTCTGTGCAATGGTGATCATTGATCCTGGGGATAGTGCACACACAGAATTCCAGATAGCACTTCAGTGTGACATTGCATGGAAGGGGACTATGACCTGCAACTGGAGAGAAACTGAAATTTGGCAAATGGCTCTAAGCCTTGTATCTAAACCCCACCTGTGATATGTAGAAGTGCCCATAGATTTCAGGGCTTGCATGATTGTGCTTTCCTGTCAGAGAGTCAAAGTCCTTACACACAGTCTGGAAACCTGAGGTGGCAATGACAAAACTCCCATTGCCCATTTTGGACAGAGAAATAAATCCCATGAAGTCCTTACAGTCACATGCATGGGGAGCATGGCTGGTAACTCCCTTATATTATATCCCATAACTACTACAATTTTAAAATGTGTAAGTTTAAACAGAACTTTTCTTTTACTGTTCCCTAAATGTTTCTTCTTGAAGTCTGTTGTTCACTCTCATTATAAGGCTCAAAATTTCCCAGAATCTGAAAGTTTTTTGATTCAATCCCACAGCTGCCATCTCAACAAACATGTAAATAAAACAAAGATCCTGTGAATGGGGATCTCAAGCAGTTGTGGAGAGGATTAGGGATTAGTGAAAGATGATTCTGCCATTGTTCTCCTAATTGATAAAAGACAGACCACTGCTCTTTTGAATAATGTCATTACCACACGAGCCTCAAGCAACTTAACAGATCCTGTGTAATGGAGAGGAGCCACTTCTGCATGTCGAAAACGTTCCTATGAAGTTACTCCATTTCAAGTGCTTAAAAATAAGGACCAGAGTGAGTGAAGCAGTATCTCTCCTTCCTCTTTTTATTTGAAAAAAATATTGCTCTCAGATAAGCCCACTTTATTTTTCTTCTGAAAATTTCCCTTCCTCAGCTGCATCTCTTATGTGCTCCTTCCCAGCTCTGTGATGGACCCATGGTGTGCTTTGATGCTACATCACTCCTGCCTGGTCAGTCACTCCTACCCTCCCAAGCCCAAAAGAGCAGGAGAAAATGCAAAGGCAGACCTCTCTCCCTCCCACAGTAGCTTTCCATCCAATGCTTGACCTGAACCTGGCATCCAGGCTGATTCATGTGTGTAACAAAAAAAGCAGCCAAGCATATAGGTTGAGGTCATGAAAAACTCAAGATGGCTTTACAAGGTGTATTTAGAAATGTTTGCATATTTCCTTCTGAATATCAGCTCCTCTGTTGAGTATCAGTGCCTGTTCAGAAGAAATTCAAAAGAAAACACGTGAAAAGGAGCGGCACACTTGTGCAATGTGTCCTCCTAACACAGAGGTTGCACCTCAGAGGGTGAAAAGAAGGTGCCTGCTGACTCAGAACAGTCCTCTGTAAATCCAAAGGGGATTTAAACTTGGGATTTAAAAGCAGCTCATCTCTGTGGGATACCTGAACAAATCTTAACACAAGCCTTACTAACTAGAATTTTCAGGAGTTCCTAAGCTCCCAACTGCAGAGCCCCAGAGCCTCTTGCAGGATTGTGTCAGGGTCGTGTGTGCAACACTCTGGGTAGGGCTGGTCCCACACGAGCTCCGACCCAACGCTGCTGTGGAAGCCTCGAGGATGAATGTACAGGGAGAGCACCAGTCCACCCCTCTGAGGATGAGGTGGTGGCTCCTGGTTTAGAGCTGTAGCAGCTCCTCTCTGGGTGGTGGGCATTGAGCTCAGGTGGGAGAGAAGGAAGAAACATTTACTCAGTTAAGCTGGAGCAATGAAGGGTGAGAGGCAGCAAAGGGCTTATGAGGTTGTGCTCCCCTATATACAATACCCTGGCAAGTTAAACCTTGCACTGAGACAGCTCCCATGAAGATGCCTCATCTCCCATCCCAGCTTCATCACATGTCTATGGCCTCCCAGTGCTGCTTTAGACATCAAACAGGCCTTTAAAACCATTGTGTGTACCCCATACCATGTCACACACAGTGTGAGTTGCCCTCTGGGGGAAAGACTCCAGGGAATTTTTAGGTCCATTCATGTCAGATGAAAAATTGTCATCTTCAGACATAATTTATTTTCCTTTTCTCCCTCCCAAAAAGCAAGTGTCTAAGCAAGCCAGCCAGAGGCAAAGGCTGTGATTTTCCTTGTGTTCTTCTAGCTAGGACCTCCTGTCCTTTCCCTCATGTCATTCAGGAAAAAAAAAATAAAGTACTGCTTCTGGTTGTTTGGCAGCTGCTCACAAGCTTACATGAGAAGTAAAGAGCGATGTGCTGGGGAAATCTGATTCCCAGCATGACAAGGACCTGCAAGCAAAAAAAGAACTGCTGAGTACGTACAGAAGAGCTAAACAGTCACCAATGGTCCTCTAAAATGCCAAGGAAAGCATTTGTTATCCTGTAAGTATACAACATGAGTAGCTGGATGAAATTAATAAAGGGAAGCTACAGACCTAGAAATCAGGGAGCTTTTATTAGAATGTACTTCCAAGTAGCATCCTGGGAGAAGAGCAAAAGCTGTGTGACTTCAAAAATTTAAAACTGAGTAAGACAAAAAACCATGAAGAGGAAGCAGAGCTAATAAATAAAGCAGAGTCAATAATCCTGCTTGGGGATGGGGTGAACTGTTGGCCTCATGTCATGTGTGTTTTCCATTCCCCACTTCTGGGATACTAAAAAAAAGTCTGACCCAATCCAGGGATTACACAAAGAATGTGCTCCAACAAAGGGAAATGCATGGCCTTTCTACTCACCCTCCAGAGGCATTTGGGACCAGAAGAGGGGTTGGTCTGAATAGTCAGGATTACATTCCTGGCTGTGTCTAGCAAATGCTATGTGGATTGAGAGAAAAAAAATACGTATGTGCTCTGTCACTGGAATATTTTCTCTATATTCTCTTGTAAGGCAGATGTCAAAAGGAGACAGTGATGGCCACTGAAGCCATTCCTGCTTAACAGTGTGTCTGAGATGTTGTTTCTTCCTTTGTCTGTCTGAGAATGGGCTAGTCTGAAACACAACTCAGCAATTAGGATATTAATAGTCCTATTACTCCAAGCCATCCAGTTTGCTTTAAAATTCATGGTGCAGTTAGCTGAGGTTTGTTCACAACAGTAAAAGTACAGAGATGCAGGAAGACTGAGTCAGAACAGAGTTTTGAAATGCATCAAGCAACCATTTAATTAAAGAAGGGAACTCTAATATTGTGTTCCAAATGATTACTTATTTATGTACTCCTCAAATAGTGCTATTTTTAAACAAGATTTTGAAGGGAAGACAATTTATATTTTTATATGCAGACAGTCTTAAAATTAAATGAGCTGCCAGTACAGCACTGCCCTGGAGGAGTAGGAGAAGAAAAATCTTTGTGTCAGTCCTTCTGGTTCTGCTGCCTCTCAGCACCATGACTGCTAGAGATCAAAACAGGCATCTCAAGATACACAGGCTTGCCAGCTCCTCCCAACAGTCCTCCCGGGGCAGGTCATTGCCTGGCATTGTTGAGACACGGGTTTGGAGGTGCCTGGAGGCAGGTGCCAGTCAGCCCAGGGAGATGGCTAGGTAGAAGGGGGGACTGTGCCCCCTGATGAGACAGAAGGGTTCTAAACTTTTAAATTTAAACTTTTAAAATTTAAACTTCCTGGGGTGACACAGGGTTTTCACTTTACAAAACTGAAACTAAATTGGCAAAGCCCGGGTTCAGGCAATGACCTTCATCCTTCATTCATCTGATATTTGCTGGTTGCACCAGTGTGGAGTGTGAAGTTCAGCAGGGCACCATTTTATGACCATTTTTCACTGGTCTGAACAACCATGTAAGCTGCAAAGAAAGAAAATGTTGGCTCCTACAGATGTTTGAAAACTTAAGCTTTTCTTCACACTGGAACTGAGAAAGGCCTGTGTGGGAAGGAATGAATGTTTGCTGAGTTCCTAAATAAATCTGAGTCCAGCTTGAGACACTGAAAGCCCAGTGGCTTCTTTGAGTTCTCTAACAAAGGGCTGCACCCAAGTGCAGTGAAGTCAGAGAGGGATTCTCATTGACATCAAAGGACATTGAATTGGACCCCATGAAGGACTGTCTCTGCCAGAGACCAGCAGAAATAACAGCATGTGATGTACGTGACCAACTGCCCCTGACCAACCGCTTGGATTCCAGGCACTAAACACTGCAAACAGTGAACTCACAGACAATTCATGAAAACGTGCCAAAAAATTCAAAGAAAAATATGTACAGAAACTGCAATGTGTTTGTGGGTATTTTGTGAGCAGAAAAATAATATATTTGTGGAATAAATTAGTCCCTGAGAAGTGTTGTCTCAGCTCAGAATAGAGTGCAGTCAAGTCAGCTAATCAAACTCCAGCTTCTTTTCTCTTGCCAAAGGAAGTGGGCAAGTACAGAGACATGGATGAAATTAGTTTGGGTTTGCTTTTAAAGTGTGAGGTACCAATTACATCTCATTTTAATAGTTCTTATCGTTCGAAAAATAATTTTTTGCTGCTATCCAAATGCTTTAGCTTATTCTCTTGTGAATGCTGTCAAGCTTTGGTCTGGTGTTTATCCATATCAGACACTGCAAAGCTAATCCAGTCCCTTATCTCCTTCTGATTAGATTACTGTAATGTCCTGCCTCAAGGTTCCTTTGGCAGGGGATGCCACCACCCTTGTGAGAGTATTACACGCAGGAGGAAATCCAGTGCTTTTTATTCCAACCACATCGTGCCTTTCGCCAGCTATAAACAAAAAGGATTAACTAGAAATGGGAATATCTGCAGCTGGAATCCAGATCAATTAGGAAATGGGGTAACACCAAGAGCAGGCATGTCTCTGATGTGGTGAGCAATAGCTGTGCAGAGGCAGCACAATAAAGGAAGAACACTCAAGCTCAAACCTTTGGCTCACCTTTGATTCTTTCTAGACAAATGTGTTTAGGCTGCTGGGAGACTGGTCTGTGCCTCCCTTTTGGGCTGTCTCAGGGAATCTGAAGGACCCATTTATCTCTCCCCTGAGAGGATTTGCTCTTGGTGACAAGGAGTGGAGGTGGGATTGTCCGTGCCCTACAAAGCAGGATGATGGCTTCTGATGGTGGTTGAAGAGTCTCTAAGGAGCTCTCTAGGTCCTTAAAATTATCTGCACACAGGCAGCCCACACCTCCACTAAGCCATGCAGGTTCAGAGACAAAGGAGCAGAGGGGTTTTGGCTGCACAGCTCTGGAGAGAGGCCCCGAGGTTTTTCAGATAAGGGATCAGACACTTAGACACAGGAAGCATTGAGAAAGACAGGACTGGAGGATAAACTTCTCAGTCATCTGGGCATGTTGGCAACTGCCACAGGTGCTTGGTTGCAGGCTTGGGTATGAGGGTTACTGCTGTTCTCATTTAAAACTGAATTTTAGTTTGGCTTCTAAGGTTGGAGAAAAACAAGAGCCACACTGTTCTCAGCATTGTTCCACTGCAAACTGAGCTCTGAAAGCTGCAGCTCTCCTTTCTGGAGGGTGGTTATAAATACAGATGGTCATAAATGCCCTCAGATGCCAACCAACACTCAGTCCCAACAAGCAAGTGCCTCTTTCTATCTGGGTATCACAAGTGCTCTACAAACCTTCCCAGATATACTCTCAGAAAGACTATTTTGTGTCAGGCCAGTGAAGCATGCTGGGTGACTTCTTCAAGGTCACACAGGAAACCATTGCGGCACAGACGGCAGGTTGTTTAAATCCCCAAAGATAACTCATCCCCTTGCTTCCCCAGAGAGTCCCTGTCACTGAGCATCAGTCTTTGGCCCTCTTTGTCTTTCAGCTGTTCAACTGACTGCTGTGGCTCTCTGCACAATCAAAATCCTGTTTGATATGGCTCTCTTGCTGCTGGTGTTATTTATAGCTGTTCTTACCTTCAACCCGACTGGGCATCTCTTTTTTTTAAAGCATGTTCAGTTCTTGATGTTGCTTCAAGGGCTGGAAGTGTCTTTTGTGCAGCAGGTGCAGCTCAAAATTAGTTGTTTGTCTTGATATTATATTATCACTTATCTACGGATTTTCAAGTGTGTTAGTTGTTCCATTAGGGCTGTCACTTCCTAAATCCTTTTGGTGAACACCATATTTTACTTTTACTTCTCTCATAGCCAGTGTTTCTTCACTCTTTGTTCCCCACAATACAGAATGTTTTCTGAGTGCATTACAGAGCAATACCTCACCCTTTTATTCTGTCACAGACAACAGGCTACTGAGTGGGGCTCTGAGGCTCATTAGAGTTCATAACATCACTTGTTTAAGTGTTTGGGTTTTTTTTAACTTACCATGTCAAATGTGCTTAGTGTGTGGAGTTGGCTTGCTACAGTGGTGGGTGTCTGCAAGCTTTGCCATGCTTCTGCTGATGGCAGGCAAAAAACTGCCTGGAGGGGCCTCTGGAAGGAAATAGCTGGCCTGCCTGCAGTGCTTGTGGTTTTCACATCTCCATCGAGCCTGGGGATGGCCTCTGCACAGCAAGGTGAGCACCTCTTTCCCACCTCTCTGGAGATGCTGCAGAGAAATGGGGACGCAGCCCAGTCTGGCTGTGACCCCACTGGGGGCCTTTCTGCACAAGGCAGAACTGCTGCAGTGAACATTTGGCCTGAGACCTTGGCTTGGCAGCATTACAGGAGCAGATTTACTGGTGGGGATTAAGTGAGCCTTTGTCATTCCTCTCCATTAACACTACCCAGCACACGGGTGGTGTCACAGGATGACTGTGGAGCTCTGCAGCTGCCTCTCTGCAGCTGTATCCAGCTTTGACATCCTGCTCATGTAGCTCTCCAGATGCCACCCTGGCCACTCAGTCATGAATTCAAGTTCTTTGGTCCAGTCTGACTGAGAATGGTGTAGATACAGATAGAAGAAACTGCACATTGTCTCAAAAGAGCTCTAAACATGACAAAGGTTTGGTAAGTCTGCCCTGCAAGGGCTGTCCTGTGAATCATGGTCTCCCTCTTTTCAGCTAATACTTTGTATGATGTTGTCTCAGCTATCCTCCCCCAGATCCCTGAACTTCCAGTGCAGTGGGAAGTGCTTTTAGTCCTGCACTGGTGACAAGGCCTGCCTTGTACACTTGCTACCTGCTTCTGGGGGCTATCCAAGCTATTTTTCAAAGGGCACATCACAGTAGGTTTGGTGGTCTCCAAAGGAGATGTGTAGTAGTCTTGTCTTTGCTCTGCTCTGGGGTTTGCACTACGGGCAAGCTAAAGGTAGAGGGGAAATGTGGGATATTTTAACATAATTAGACAATGTAAAATGAGACCTAATAAGGTAAGGAATAATGTACATTAAAATGGCATAAACTAATGTCTCTGTTCCTTTCCTTCTTGCACTATTGAGGATCTGTTTGGCTTCTGATGTCTTGAGCTTAAGCATGCACCTAAAATTGCCTGGGTGAAGCCTCCCTTGGCTTCTGTGTTTGTCTTGTAGTGCCCCAGGATGCTGGCTCCCCCTCGGTCCCTTCGGCTCTAGAAGTGGAGGAATACAAAGCAAAAATAACTTTCTCTTGTGCCCTCCTGGTGCAAAGGAAATGCTGCTTGCCACTTCTACATGGAGTCCTTTAAGCTGACTTCTAATGATGAGCAGACCTTTTTCTAATGATGATTGATACTCCCTCAGCTTTCAGCATTTGGGTTCTCAAAGTCCAAGGAAGAGTCCCTTTCCTGGAGCACTACACCCATGCACCTGGACAGGATAGTGGGAGTTAGCTGTGAGGGTGAGCAGGATTTCTTTGGGGGTTTATTTAAATTCTTTTTTCCAGGGATTCAGTTGGTTCTTGTTTATTTGTTTGTTTCCTGGTTACTCTCTCTGCTCTACTCCTCACTTTCAAAAGCTTTGCTATATTCCTCCTCCTCATTGTCATTACTCTGGGAGTCACTGCTGCTTTGTCAGCTTCTGCCTGAGGCTGAGGTGGCTTCCAGGGCTTTCCCTGAAGCTTTCTTTTGCCTTCAGCAGGGATAAAGCTGGGCAGAAAGCTCTGTGTTCAGTGGCTTCAAGAAGCAGACATTGCAAATGAAGTTTTCATGTTTTCCCTTTGCTGAGACAGAGTATTCTCTCTCCTCTGCCAAACAGAGGACGCTGCCCACTGCCAAGGGTAGATTATCTAGTTCAGCAGTGTGTTTACCATTTTCTTCCTGCCTTTCCTTTGCTTCACCTGAGGGAAAAGGGCTCATTAGCTTTATAAGAGCTCAAACAAGACGTGTCTCACAGGCAGCAGGTTAGAACTATTTGGTGAGCAGAGCTCTGGCCCTTTGCTTAGAGACTGCAGCAGCTCATGCAGGTGGGCTGCCTCAGCTGTGCTGTCATCTTAGCTCACGATGGACTAGTGAGAGAAGAGAAATAATTCAGTTCCAGTGACAAAGAACATCAAATATTTCATGTCAGAAGCACCTAATGTTGTTATTCTAGAGGTCAGTCAGCTTTTGCCCTGAAACCAATCCTTCTTCTCAAGCTGTCACCTGCACAGGTGAGCTGATAACTGAGAGGGCTGTGACCCTGCTTAGCAGCAACACTTTTACACAGCTGCAGCTGGGCTGACCAGGTAGGAATTCTGGTTTCTAGCTCTATGAACAGAGAATCTGCTAATCTGATCTACAGCTAGCATGGGAGCTGGTTGGATTATTTTTTTAATTATTTTTTTTTTCTTGAAAGAAATCTCCAGCAGAAGAAAATGCTTTGAGTTCTGGGAAGGATTTTTGTGGGGTTTTTTATTAAATCCAGAAGCTATTGGAATTTTTTCCTTTTTTTTTTTTTTGTCATTACAGGCCACAAAGTTGCATTTTCTCCACATTACTGAAGCAAGTAGTAAATCCAAAGGCAGTCACTGATGTGCAAACACTACAGCTAATGGCAGACAAGCAAACAAACTGTTCTGGTAGAAGGTAAACACAGGGAAAAGAAAGCAGGAGAAAAACCTAAATGACTGAGATGATGGTGACACGCACAAAAAAAACCCCTCAAATTACAAAAACCTGAGAAGGAGATCTTCCCCCTTTTATTGGGTTTTGGTGCTAAGGATCTCCTCATTATCTGCTGAGGTAACCACACCATATAAAGTATATTCATTGTATATATATTATATATATATATGAAGTATAAACCCTTGGATTTCTTCTAATAACATTCACATTTTTTGGTTTTATAGTGACTTAGTGGTGGGAAGCTGGAGTTAGAAAGCCCAAGGCCTAAACTCACTCAGGTCACATCAGAAGGCAGAGATGAGAGATTTCCCATGTCCTGGGCTAGTTTAGTTATCTCTCCTCTCAGTTGCAGAGGTCCAAGTTTCAGAAATACGGATGGAGAATTTCCACTTGTGTTTTTATGTAAGAAAACACTTGTGCAAATTGAGAGTGCTCAGAGAGACCTTGAACCCTAGCTCCTGTGTTAGTATCCTTGGAGGAGAGAGAGGTGGTCAAATAGCAGGGGGGATATCAAGAAGTCAAAGGTGTAGTTTTGGGCTCTGCCACAATCTTGCCCCGAGCCTCTGGACAAACCTTATCACCTTTTGGTTTAGTGCTTTTCATATGCTAAAACACATGAGGCAACCTGCCTTGCTCTTCTGGAGTGTTGAGAAAATTGATCAGTATCTATTTTAAGTGTGCTTGGAACAGATGATGCTGAGTTTTGTTAAAAGGCTACCAGAGAAGAAAAATTAAGATAGGAATCACATAAACTGTAGCCACCCATTTGTATTTTTATCGATTTCATTTTTCATTTCTAGAGCAATTTATTCTAAAATGTCTTGGAACAGAAACAAACCTTTGCATGGTTCTGTCCCAGGAGACCATGGACCAGAGTTATATTTATAGATTGCACAATATTACCTCTCCCTGTACCCTTGCCTGGCTCATGTCTTTAGACCTCCAGTGCTGCAACCAAATTGCTGCTGTTGCCTCTGCGTAGAGCCAATTGTCTGCCATCATCCTGTCAGGCACTTACACTTATTTCTCCTAATATAATTTATATTAAGCCAATTTATATTACACAGTGAGTGCTTGATGGAGAAGGTACCCACAGGAGGCTTATGTGCTGCTTTCCCTCAATGATATTTAGCTGATCTACTGACAGGTATTATCTCTTCCCATAGGCTTTTCCTCATTTACATCCTTCGAGCATCCAAGCTGCAAGAACACATTTACTCCAAGGAAAAACCCTGTTTTTCAGGAATTACCTTGCTGTCCTCTCTGTGGGATACAGGATAAATGCCTCCCACCAGGCCCTCTGGGAGCCCCAGGTGGTGCTCTTTGATTTTCTCATTTGGTCTCAAATCAGTCCTTGCCCAGATACGTTTGTGTTTCTATTTACTTTAGGTCTGGTTTGTTTGCTTCTCCTTCTGTATTGAAGTTTTCTCCAGGGAACATGCAAATTGCCTAGCTTCTGCAGGTGCCCTCCTTCCACCACCTTCCAGCAATGGACCCAGCTTCCCTCAGCATCTTATTCTGTGTGAGTTAGTTGCTGTTTGCTTCACTGGAATTACACTGGTGGAAAATTAATCTGATGACAGCTCCACCAAATCCTGTTAAGTTACTTTTGCTGTAATTCAGCTTCCTCAGCTATGTTTCATGTCTTTTCATCTTATAGATCTGCATAGTGCTCTGCTTGTTGGGTGCTCTGGGAGTACCAGGAAATGAGCTAGCAGACAACCCAAAAATAGATATAAGCAGCTTCAGCTCATCTGAAGGGGTTGGGAAGGAATATATAGCATGTCCATTTCCTTTACTTGAGAGAGAAGCAGGGACAGGTGCTGATATCTGCTGTCTAACAGGGAGTGGCAGAGGAGGCATGAAACCCCTCTTTCTCTTTTTGTCCTGTTTTAAATCTATGCCAGGGTTTGATATAAACTCCCATTCACAGAAATATTTAACCAGGTAAGCCTACAAAATCCATATAGAGCAAAGGTGATGAATGATTGTTCCTTCCTTGCTGTTGTTTAGGAGATGAACCCTCTCTTCTTCTGCCCTGCCCCTCTGCAGAGGGGTCAGTTAAAGTGCCCACTGAAAGGCACTGACCAACAAACCATCTGTGAGGAGTTTGATGGCCAAAGACACCTGGATGTGATGTCCTCACTTGCTGCAGGCAGCAGCGTGTGTCAGGCAGCCCAGGCAGAAGGTTCACCCATTTCTCTCTCTTTTGACCTATTTTCTGATAACATTTTGTGCTTCCCTTTATTGTTCTCTACTGGGTCAGTAGCAGGACAGCCTCAGAGCACTGTGCTCTCAGATCCCACGGGCAGGCACAAGCCTCCCAGTGCTGGACTCCCTGCTGGATCCACGGCACTTCAGTGGTTTCCACAGCCATCAGAGTAAATCCTCCTGTTTGCAAATCTGCTTTCCAGAAGACAGCTTGCACAGCGAGGGGTAGAGAATGCCCCGTGAAGTCTAGGGCAACACTTAAGCCAGAGATGTGAACTTTTTTTTTTTTCCCAGTGGCTTTGATTTTTTGCTCTGTAGAGTTTTCAAGGCTTTGGCTTCCAACCTTACTAAAGTAATTATGCGACTTTGTAAAAACAATTCATTTTTCAGCACTTCACCAGCGCTGCCAACTTTTCAGTGGCTTTATAGAAAATATTGCGCTATTTGGTGCTTTGCCTGAACTTACACGTGCCTAACCAAAGAAGCTTATCCCTCGATGTAGAATAAATCCCCAGCACCATCCCTGAGTCCGAAACTTTGAGCTGGCCACAGCACGCACACGCCTGGTGCCCCGCCTGCGCCTCTCGCCGGCTCCATCCCTGCAAGGTGTAGCCCCCCCAACATGATCCAAGCCAGGGACTCAGCCCGAGCCGTAGCATTACACAACAATTTTCATTGTTGTTGTCTGCAGGACTCCTGCGAATTGGCACAATGAGACATTTACCAGCACAATGCGACATTTACTGGAGCGGCCGTGGGGTGTGAGCCGTGTCCCCTCCGTGCGGGTTAGCTCCAGCTGGCGTGGCACGTGCTCCCCTATCACAAAACACAGTCTTGTAGCTGCTCCAACCATTTGGGAGCTAAAAAAAAAAAAAAAAAAAAAAAAAAAAAAAAAAAAAAAAAAAAAAAATCCAGCAAAGGAAAAATTAAAAATTAAGCCTTTCAAAAGGAAGCAGATAATTTTGAATGAAAGTATTTCAAGGAAATTGTTTTATCACTTGGAAATTTTATCCATCCTCTTTAAAAAAAAATAAACAACAACCTCGGTAACTACTTTTTCAGGCTACGTTTTGCAGGCAGTTTTTATCTGCAGAAAGGATTAGCTTGTCCGTGGATGGAACGTGCTGCACACACCCTGTTCCCATGCAGATTCATGCGGCTGGGAGCTGTATTTCCAGCTCAGCTCTAGGACGTTTTTTCTGTTGCTAAATCAGATGACTGCAAAGACTATTAGAGCAGTTTATCGTTGGAATCTGCAGGAACGTACTGTACCCAAAAGGAAAGTGTTCATTGACAGGGGAAGTGCAAGATCTGTGATCCTTGTAATTATGCAGATGATCCTCTCCAGAGGTCTGTGGTATGTGAGCAGGTCCACAATGAAGGCTTTGGGCTGCAACACTTTGACAGTCCACTGAAATCCAGCTGTTCCTGCTCTCCAGTCCACTTGGCTGCAGCCCTGACTGGCACATCAGCATGAATGGTTTTGTCTCTCACTGGGGACATGCAAAACACTGTCATCCAAGGGGCTCCTTGAAATTAAGGTGCTGCTTTTCCAGGCAGTTTGTGTTGTTGCTCTGCTGGGTCCTACCAGCAGTTTGCACCTTGCAGCTCCCTGGTGGTGGAGGCATTGGACACACAGAGACGGGTGATTTTTGGAGTGAAATGCCAGCACAGGCTGGCAGTATGCAGGTCAGACACTTTCTCCAAAAATCTCCAGTCAAAGCCTAGTTTAAGGAAGGATCCCTTGAAATCAATGCCTAGGTAAAAAGAAAACCTCCTCATCCCGTGGCAATGTTTCTGCTGCATGTGCAACCTGGTGTAAGAGCTGCACATTTGCCAGCATGAAGCCAAACTCACTCAGGTGCTGAAACCTCGGGAGGCTGAGTGCAAGAAAATCACCAGGTGGAATTTACAATTATAATTTCTTGAAATGCATCGCAGAAAGCAAAAATATCTGGGAAGCAAAAGAGGTTGTCCTCAAGGGTTTGAAAGCTGTAGCACTGACGAGCAAAACAGATTGTGCAAAACTGTGTATGGCAAAATTGTGAATGAAAAAATTGTGTAAGCCTTGCTGCCTGTTGGTTCCCAGCCTTGCCAGGTGAAAGCCATCCTCCTTCCACAAACATTCTATTCCCATAAAACCATGGCCTCACCAGAGAAGGCAAAGAATCCTAAGGTTGGAGGGCTATAAACTTCTGGTAACCCCAGGGAGGCTTTTCAGTGGGGAATATGATCCCTGTTGATCTTGAGGACACTAGCTCTTTCTAACCTCTGATGGTGTATGAGGGAGTTTAAAGAAACATCCAGCTGGATTATGCTCTCTGCATTCAGAAAATCATCCTGCCATCCCCCCCTCCTCCCAGGGCAGGACCTGGTTGTGCTGTATCCATTTGAAGCAGGACTCAGCTCCTTCACTGTAAAACTTTACCCTCCAGTGGCCAGAGCAGGTTGGGAGTAAGGAAATGCTGTTCCAGCTTTCCTGATAAGGACCCAGAGGAAGCAGAGAAAAAGTGTTTTTGCACAAGGCCATAAAGGACAACTGTTTCCAATCTGGGAAACAAGCCTGAATCTCTTGACTCTTAGTGCTCTCTCCTTTTTGGCAGTAACCTAACACACTTTTTCCATCTCTGGGACTGCCTATCTCCAGGGCAGAGGACAGCCAAGCTGACGCAGAAGGAAGCTTTGGTGGCTGCACCTTGGAAGAGCTCATCAGATTTTTTATATGACTTAATGCAGCTGGCTGCAGTGCGGAAACTGCAATGACTTTAGGCCTGAAGTTTTGGTGTGAAATGGCCTGAACCAGCTTCTGGTAAAAAAACTGTACCCAAGACCTTCATTATTTTCAGTGCAGGTTGTCTGAGCCTGATGTGAGTTCACCTGTGCAGCTCACTCCAGAAAAAAGGGTATAGTGAGTGAAAATGAGAATTTCAATAGTCAGGCACAGATAAGGAATGGCACATCAAATGCTACTTGCCTACTGTCAGGTAGCATTAAAGGGAGCCAGAAAACAGAGAGAAAAGGCTTTCTACATATCTGAGCCCCAGAGGAGGGACTATATGTGTCCTATTCCCACAGAATATTGTAAAATTTCAACAGGCAGCTTTGAGGTGAGAATGAAGGCTGTTCTGCAAAAGCATGGCTGGAAGACAAATTGCTGAAGGGTTAGGTGAATATTCAGAGCAGAAACCAGGATTTATTGGCAGGACACAGCCTCTGCATATTTTATCTTCCAGCAGTCTATTGACACAGGGAAAGGCTTAGCTGAGCTAAATTGGTGTTGGAAGCCCGTGAGATGAAGGACTGTCCATCCAGGAGCATCCCAGAGAGAGGTAATCCTATGGAAATGCATTTAATAGGGGTGATAGGTTTTCTCATGAGGGAGCGAGTGGCAGTGGGTGCTTCCACAGGGACACCATAAAACAGAGGAAGTCACAGCAGCACGAGGAAGCCTGGGTGAGTTGGCAGCACTCATGCTTCCCTGCTCATCCAACCCATCTGCAAAGGTGTGGGGCTGGGGAGAGTTCCTGGGGGAACTGCATGCTGG
Source organism: Peucedramus taeniatus (assembly GCA_013400575.1). Classification (NCBI taxonomy): domain Eukaryota; kingdom Metazoa; phylum Chordata; class Aves; order Passeriformes; family Fringillidae; genus Peucedramus; species Peucedramus taeniatus. The sequence goes on from WBNO01015010.1 coordinate 449,101, forward strand.
AGAGAGTGGGATCACCTCAGGTGAGGGAGAGGAATGTTTTCAGTGGTTATCACCATGTCTTGGGGAAGGAGGAACAGGTCATTGTGATCATCAGAAAACCAACCAACATCTCTTGCCTGGTTGCCACCTTTAGTGGGAAAACAGTGTTGGCTGCTAATAAACATTTCATGTTTGTGAATTGGTTTTTTGGCTGCTCCAAGCTTCCTTGTAAGTCCAGTGACAGCTGGTCATCCACCCTTCCAGCTGCCTCAGCTGGGGGCCAGGACACCCCTTGAATTTCTGTCCCACCTGTGCAACACCCACATTTTCTCTTCTTTGCAGCTATGGCTCAGAGCAGCCACACACCTCTCCCCCAAGCTGTGGCACATCACAGGGGAGGTGCTGCTCCTGTCAGGGACACGGGGAGGTGCTGCCAGAGCTCCAGCCCTCACCCCTGGGGATCCTGGCTTAGCAAGAGTCAGCCCTGGGACTGGCCTGCCCAGAGGACACTTTTCTGATGGATCTGCAGCCTCTCATCAACATGGGGACTCCACTTTGCTTGTGGAGCAAGTGCACACAGTGCTTGAAGCATCGAAATGTATATATTTGTCTGCACGTATATACGCACGAACAGATTAGAAGTCAAACAAAGCATAATAAATGTGCAGTGAAGAAATAACAATCTGGCTTCTTTGGTTAAACAGTTTGATTTACTGTGCTAAAAAATAGGTTTTTTTCCTCTCTGCTATGTAATTGTTATTGGGAGGACACATCTGGAAGCTGAGTAGAAATGCACTTTTGCCATGTCAAAGCATTCAAAAATGTGAGAGAGCAACAACTGTCAAACAGGATCTACATATAAAAAAATCAGCCAGAAAGCTCAAATAAATTTTGAATGATATGTACTTTTAAAGGTTGTGGGAGACCATGGTTCTTTATTATTATTGTGGCCATCCTATGACATTTATAGCTCTTCTCCTGTTTGGCCACTAGGAACTTGTCTGTTCCTGTTGAGAAATAATGCCTCAGAGACAGCGGCCACTTGAGACGGAGATCTCAGGCCCTGTTGGAGATCACATGGAAAAATAACAAGTTCATCTAAATAAATGGATAAGTGCACAGAGCAGAAAGTCAGTCTCCAACCAGGCAAACCTGGAGGGAGGAGCACCTCCTGCTCTTCAGTCTTTATTGCTGATTGCAAAGCCAGGGACTCAGAAATGTTGTCTCATGGCTGTCAGGACTCATCACCATCACAAACCGGGGGAAAAAAACCCAAACAAACTCACAGCAGAGTTAAGGATATTAGAGGGACTGAGCAGTAAGTCCTCACTTGCGTCTCCTCCAGTTTTTTAATGAGGTGTAAGAAGGGTCTTCAAAAGTAGACTTATTTTTGATTCCCTGCTTCTTTTGCTACACTAGAAATTTTAATTTCCTTTGCTTTCCCAGAAAGACTCAACTGAGGAAGGACTTCCAGCCACACAGGATCACTGCAAGTACCATGAACCTCCTTTCTTCAGCCACCCAGGGCCAGGCCTTAGCTTGCTGCCTTCCTGGTCATCCTCACACAAAGACAATGCAGAAGAGCCATGTTTTCAAAGGTGACCAGCAATTTCCTTCACTTGGCCAGTGACATCCTAAAAGGAGGTGAAGTTTCTGAAAGCAACAAACAAGCTGTGGAAGAAGCCAAGTAATCTGAAGGTTCTTCAATGTGGCAGCCAGAAATTAAGGCTTTCCACCAAAGAAAAAACCTAAATAAAGTTCAGACTGATTACAGAATTCACCTTTTCCTTTGGAAGAAATTATTCATAACACACTCTTCATGGGAGAAATATGGGATCTGCTTGATGCTATAGGGCCACTGTATGTGCAGAGATTGATTAATGGTCATCGAGAGAAAAAAGTTTGTGCCATCTTTAAAAATACACGCTCACATACCTCACACATGTACAGATACCTCACACAGCATCTGGCTACATCACAGAGATAAAAAACATCTGTTAAAACTGATTCTCTTACATGAACTGGGGTTTTCAAGCTGCCACACTTGTGCCTGTGTGCTACCATGCAGTATTGTCACACCCAGGCATGCAAGAAAGCATGAGTCATGTCCCTTTGAAATTAGGAAATGAACTTTAAAAAGCACCCATTTTCTCAAGAAAAAAAAACCCAAACCTTTTGAGAACTTAGTTTTCACTCTGTATATATGGGAGTCACAACACCTCAAGGAAAATTACAATTTTAAAGTTTTTTTTTTTAATTTAATTTTTCTCTAAAAAACAAAATGTAATATTTTCATGCAATCCTGGGATTCCAGACAATGATGCCTTATGGGATCCATCAAGAGATACTTACATTTAATTTGTGAGTCATAGAGACTGGAAACTGGATACAAGATTATCTTACAGAAATGCAAACAAATCACAAAAACCCTCAACTTTTCTTCAGAGCAATAAAGAGTTTAATAAAGAAAAGATGTTAATACTAAAAATGCTGTGTTTTGTCTTGCTTTGCTTCTTACACCAGACTCTGTAGCCTTCTGGTTTCCCCTTCATGAATTGAAAAAGCATAAGGGGCACCTTTTTATCCTCCTTTCTGAAGTCTCCCTTTTCTATGTCAAAAAAATTAAAACAACATCAGCGCCACTGTCAGTTCCTTGTGACAAAAGGTCTGGCCTTGTTTTGAGCTCTGCCTGTCATATCAATAGCTTTTGATGGGGCAGTAGAGGTGGCACCTTGCAGGGAAGGTGCTGTCACCTTGACATTGCCAGTATTGGGGTGTCAACACTGCCCATGAAAGGGTGTCCAGCAAGGCTCCATGGAGCAGCATCCCAGAGCAGAGAGCCTGGGATTTTCAGTATTACAAAGGTGCCAAACACAGGAGAGGAAGCTTTTATCCCCAGATTAGCAAATGGGCCTCTCTGTGCATTTTCTGGTGAAGATGCATCAGTTCAAGGAAACAGATACATGCCTTCTTGTCATCTGGTTGGTATTAAGGGAAAAGCGTGATTGTTTTAGTTTCCACTCTGTTGGAGCTTATCACTCATTACCTTTGGAATTATAAATTAATACGTTCAGCTATGCCAAAAATTTGGATGGAAAAATACATTGAGATACTCTAAAATATGCAAAATAAAGGAAAAGTAAACACTGAACCCTTTTTGAAGCTAACAGAGCTGCTTGCTCCCTGGTGCTGCATTCAGCATGGCCAAAATGCTCCCCAAAAACCTGCGAAGACAGAACATGGGGAAACCACAGGGTGGAAATGTAGGGACTGATTCTACAAATCTCTCATTCCAGATTGCTTAACCTGGAGCATGAGAGAAGACTGCAGGAGGCAAGGGCATCACACAGGAGTTCCATGCAAAGCCCAGGGTGTGGCTCCATGGCTCTTTGGCCCCTGCTCCATCGGCAATGCAGGAGTGGGACGAGACACTGAGCCACTGAACCAGACCAGCAGAAAGCCACTACCCATCACTTTCAGGGATGTTCCTTGGTGGTGGAAGGGCTGAAAGTGCACACCCTGGGCCCAGGCACACGCTGCTGCTGGCCCGTGGAGGAGATGGGAGCCAGGGGATGGAGAGGGAAGCAGGACAGAGGCAGCTCTGGCTTAGACTGATGGAAGTTTCATGCAATGGAAAGCAAAGTGCATGAGGCTGGAGCTGTATCCCCACCTACATAATGGATTGCCCTGGGCACTGCACTAAATACATTAAGCAATGATGAATATACATATTTTTAGATTAAATCTACTTCCTAATGGAACTTTTCACTGGCAACCTTTTCTTATTGTGCCTTTGAACTCCATGTATCTGAACAACTGCTGCTGGGTGAAAACAGCTTCCCAAGTCAAAATAAGAACATCAAAAGATTGATGAAAATTCCCAACATCCAGAAAATGTTTTGGGTTTTTTTTTGTATGGGTAAAACCAATGAAACCATAAGGCTCCCTCAGATTTAACTCTTGATCTGAGAAATTGGTTTAATATGGATGAATTTTCACTGAACCACTGAATGGGTATGGTTGGAAAGGACCACTGGAGGTCATCTGATCCAAACTCCCTGATCAGCAGGGTCCCCTAGAGCACATTATTCAGGATTGTGTCCAGGTGGCCTTTGAGTATTTCCAGAAAAGAAGATTCCACCACCTCTCTGGGCAATATGCTCCAGTGTTCACACACCCTCACAGTAAGGGAGTTCCTGTTCAGGTGGGAATTCCTATGTTCCAGTTATTGCCCATTGCCTCTCATCCTATTGCTCAGCGCCACTGAGAAGAGCCTGGCTCCATCCTCTTGGCAACCTCCCTTCAGACACTGAGAGACCCTGATGAGGTCCCTCTCAGTCTTCTCTTCTTGATGCTGAGCAGGCCCAGCTCCCTCAGCCTTTCCTCACAGGAGGGATGCTCCAGTCCCTTATTCATCTCTGCAGCTCTCCACTGGACCTGCTCCAGGAGCTCCGTGTCTCTCTTGTGCTGAGGAGCCCAGAGCTGGACCCAGCACTCCAGATGTGGCCTCAGCTGGGCTGAGCAGAAGGGCAGGATCACCTCCTTTGACCTGCTGGCCACGCTCTTCCCAACGTACCTCAGATACCATTCACCTTCCTGGCTACAATGGCACAATGCTGGCTCATAGACAGCTTCATAGAACATCCTTAGTTGGTCCATCCATCCATCCCTCCATCCATCCATCCATCCATCCATCCATCCATCCATCCATCCATCATCCAGGATGAGCTGTGACATCACCTTTCCAGGAACCGACGTGGGTCTGACTGGCCAGTAGCTCCCTAGGTTCTCTTCTTGCCCTCCTTGAATACTGGAGTGATGTTTGCTTTCTTCCAGTGCCCAGGCACCTCTCTTGATTGCCATGACCTTCCAAAGGTGACTGAGAGTGACCTAACAATGACATCTGCCAGCTCTCTCAGCAGTCATGGATGTATCCTATCAGAACCCATGGACTGGGGGATATTCAGCTTGACTAAATGGTCTCCAGCCCAATCCTTCTCAACCAAGGGGAGATCTTCCTTTGTCTGGACCTTCTGCCTGGTCTCCTGGGTCAGAGATTCCTGAGGGCTGGCCTTGGCAGTGAAGATTGAAGCAAGCAGGCATGCAATATCTCTGCAATGTAGCCTTTTCTACAACCTGTGTTGCAACAGTCCATTTTCCATTCAGTAGTGGGCCTACATTTTCCCTACCAATAATTTTGTTGTTGATATGTTTGCAGAAGCCCTTCTTGTTATTCTTGACAACCTTAGCCAGATTTCATTCTAAATGTGCTTTGGCCTTTTTCATTGAATTTCTGCATATTCTGATACTATTCCTATAATATTCCTGGGTAGCCTGTCCCTGCTTTCAGCTCATGTATCTCCTGCTTATGTCTTATTTTCTCTCTGGGAATTCTGTTACAAGTGGGGGACTTCATGGAGGGGAAAATAGCCACAGTACAAGACTATCTCCTTTTCCTTTATGTTACAAAATGTTTTTGAATTCTATTCTCAGTCTAGCTGAAGACTTTAGAATTGGGCTTTAGCTGCAGGGTCCCAGTCCAGTACTTTTTTTCCAACCTGCTTTCAGATACAGAATAAAATACTGTTGAAGTCTTCTGACAAGAGGCAGCAGCTTCATAATGTGGCGCTACAGAGATATTTCCCCACCACAAAATCTGACAGCAAATTGAGGTCCCCACCTGAAGACACCATTCCGTGCCATCCAGCAGTGTGGTGGTGCAGGGTCACCACAGCAAGACTGTCCACACAGGCTGCAGCCCTCTGGTCCCCTGTGAGGTGTGGTGCCACCCCACCCTCCTCTCCAGCCCCAGGTAGGACCAGAGCCAGTGGTGGGTCCTTGGAGAAGTCTGGGTGTCAGCCTGGCTCTGTTTCCAGTAGATGGCACTGACTGATGAAGGGAGGGTAAGGCGTGGTGGGGACAACCATGCCATGGTCCCAGTGATGCAGGGTGGCTGCTCCAGCCTCTTGCCCACGTGATGTAAGGCACGTAAAGGGGGAATTACATGCAGGGATAAAATGGATGCTCTAAAGTGGCAGAAAAATGGAAGGTCCAAAGTGGGAAAAAACCCCACTCTGGAATTCCGCTGTGATGCTGGGCACATCTAAGCTGGTTGGTCCATCCCTGCATGCAGGGGAGGATGTATTGCCACAGCCACATCTAAGGATTTCACAATGAAGATCAGGAAAACCACCAAATGGAACAATTCCTTTGCCAGCTCTCTCATCTATCCGGACTTTGTCTTTTCCCCTGGAACAGGGCTAGCTGAAGGGAATGGTCCTACAGCTTTTCCCAGCCCATTTCAGAGAGCATCAGCTGCATCCCGCTGGACCTGTTGACCAGGGATGAATTCTATGGGTCCTTTGCAGTGCCTGCTTGGACATAAATTCCACTGGAGACAGCAGCAGCTCTGCTGCAGAAAGCTGGAACAAAGACAGCAGAACAGGATTTTTTCAGAGGCAGTAAAACTTTTTCTTAAAATATGTCAATAAATGAGAGAACTGTGGGGTTTTAAAAGCAGGAAGATGAGAGGCTGAGTCAGACAGGGTTGCTGACCACAGCTCTGCCTGCAAACTGGGAAATGAAAAGAAAATAATTTCTGCGCTATAGAAATATCTAATTATCATCTGCCATCTCAAATGCCTCTAAAGAGAAACTCCTGCAGAGACCTTTAAAGTTCTTTTAGCACAGAAAGCAGGAAAATATTCTGTCATACTGAACCAAGATGCAGAGTGTGATCATATAAATCCCATGTCTTGGAGCACAGCCCAGATGCCTCTGACTTTGTTGTTTTTCGTGGCAGTTTAGCAATTCAGCAGAATCATGTTTGCAGTCCTAGATATACTGGTTTTGGTAGTGGTGATCCTTGAACTAATTGTTTATGTAAATAAACATTTAAAAACATAGAGGAGGAGGATTAAGACAGTTGCAAAATAAAAAAAAAAAAAATACTATCAACTTCCAGCAATATATCTGAGGGTTAGAAATAATCATTCTTTATTGAATTCACAGAGGCTTTATTTTTAGAGAGGATAAAACCTGCTAAGCCTTCAGTTCCTGACACATCTCTTTGGAGCAAGAAGAGAGCGATAGCAATTAGCAGGGAGGTCTCCGGCAGTGCCGACGGACAGGGGCTTGTCTGTGCGTTTTAATGTTTGAGCCCCCTAAGAGAGAGGAAGTGGTGAGGCAGGCAGTGCACAGCCCAACAAAGGTAATTATTGGTAGTGAAAACAGAACAGCACAACCACCACTCCAGCGAAGCCATCCCGGCCAGCGTGGGAGGCTCTGGGCTCGTTATCGACCTTCCAGAAACCCTTGGTGACGTTCGTCAGGAGCGGGGAGATGCGATTCCCACGGGACCGCCACCATCACCTGTGGCGCTGGCAGCAGCGCCAGGGAGCGTTGCGAAAGGGCCAGAGGTGCAGATCAGCCGTGTCGAAAACACCTTTGGTGGGCCAGACCTTCGTTTTTCCCCCTTGGAATATCTTTTAAATGAAGCAACTCTGGTGAGAAGAAGAGGGCGAGCAAACATTTAGAACTGTTTATTGAATAAAACAAGGTTTTAAAGGCCGCATTATCGTCCCGGGGCACAATGGCCGTTACTGTTTTTGTTGGTAAGTGCCCGTGTGATTTAAAGCTGCTGACAGCACCAGACGCTCACAATGAAATCATCTCTCCCTCCCCTCCCCGCGGTTCAGGCAGACACTCATTTGTATGTATGGGTTCAGCCTGTCTGCTGCGGCTGGCCAAAGCGACAGATACTAATGGCATATGTTAATTACAACCCAACAACTTCCTTTCATTTGGATGTTTATTAACATTCTCACTCCTGCCCGTGGAGGCGGCTGGCGGGAGATGCTGCGGCGGCCGGGATCACAGGCGATCCCCGATCTGGGAGCGCCATGGGCACCGGATTGCGCCTGGCAGCCCGACCCAGAGCCCGGCATCCCAGCGCAGATTTTGTTCCCTCCCTGCTTATAAGGCTGCAGAGGGGCTGGAAGGGAGATGGGAGCTCAGAAGCAAACTTCCAGCCGCAGCTGCTGGACGGCTCCAGGTGTGGCCGTGCTCGGAACCCGGCATTCCGCTGGTAAAGCCTTGGTGTAACAGCCCCAAAGAGCCGGAAAACAGCTCAATAATTTGGAATTTAACGGGATCATAAAGTATCTGGTGTAAGCAGCGAATGCAGCCAAACGGGTTTTGCTGGGAATGAGGGGAATTGTCATCTCACCTGGAGCCAGGCTCTATCTACTCTCCTGTCCAATTGCTGAGTGTAATTGGAGACAAATATTTCAAGGCAAATGCGAGAAACATTTAAAGGGACAATTGAGCCGATGCTCCCTTACCTTCCTTTTCACAATTGGTTTGTGACTTTGGAAAAATGAGATAAAAGTTCACTTTGTAAGAAAGGAAGGATATCAGATTTTCATTTCTGAACCCCTCATCATTATTAAGAGCCAGCTATCTCAGTGATTTCCCATGGCATGGTCATGCAAGATGATCAGGTAATTCTGTAATACATTTTTTTAAATTCCTCAAATCTCTTTTCAAGTTGTTATGCTTCAATTTCATGCAACTTCATTCATAATCACTGTACTGGCCAGGAGTCATGGCCAGTGGAGCAGCACTGGATGCAGCTAGGTTTTGCAGTTGTACAGAGCAAACCCACCAGCTCATAGTATAAAACAAGCAGAGTCAGACACAGGACCACAAAGGAGAGCAGTGTGAACAGGCTATTCTCTGCCACCTTTGAAGAAAATTGTATTAATCAAAAGACATTTCCAGGAGCAGTTTCTAGGAGGCAGCTGTGTGGCTGATGGAAAGCTTTGAGGCAGCATGAAAGAAAAATAGGAGAGTTCCTTTGCTTTTGTTTTCAGACTGGGTTTGGTGCACGTCAAACCCTGTGTGAGATAAGTCTGAGTATTCCTGGCATTCCTTTCAGCAGGCATCAGGCTGCCTTTGGCATCTGGGGACTTCATATAGCATTGTGCTGCCCTGCTGACTATGAGTTGTTAAGTCCCCACATAATTCCCTACAGCCTTCACTCATCTGGAAGTAAAGCATAATTAGCAATTTTTGTTATCTTACTATTTAACCCTTCTATGGAGTTTGTGTTTTGTACTGTTCATTTACAAATATCCAAGCCAAAATTATACATCTGCTTTTATTTGTTGAGATGTGCAAAGAATTATAGCAGATTAGTAAGACACAACTGTCCTTTACAGTTGTCTGTTTTCTCTTTTTTCTGTATCCTGTTTGTCTTCCTGAGGTTAATTACTTAAGTTAGTGGTTTGGCCCATTGTGCTGCACAACATGAATAAAAATAAGATTAAAAAATTATAGTAAAAAATAAAATAAAATAAAGTCCCTGATACCATGTAGGTCATAATGTAAAAGGCCACTTGAAGAAATTTGATTTTTGTGTGCAGTTCATTCTCAAATTCCTGTATTTGTTCCTGAGGCTGTTCTTGAGCAATTCAGAGTGGTCATGTGGAGGATCTGCAGGGTGAAGCCAGGCAAGGGGGCACTTCTCTGTGGCCTCCAGCCCTTTTTTCCCTAGAGGAGGCAGAGAATGGTTCCTCTCCTTCCCTCCTTCATGGGACACAAAGACATAAATACCTCTGCCTCCAAGGAGCTGCTTGTGTGGTTTTTCTTCTTTACACCCAGGGCAGGGCTCTGAGGCCTCTGAGGTCTCAACAGGACTGAAGAAGTCATATCTGGGATGAGTAAGCCAGAACAGTAGAATTAACAACTTTTTTTTCGCTGTTTACATCCAGCAAAATCCCCACACAATCACTTGTCACTGAGTACCAAGCAGAGCCCCAAAATCATGTCAGAAGAGCAAGGGTTCTTGGTTCAGCAGCCTCTATTGAAAACTACTTTGTTTCTTGTTTAAAGACAAGACATTTAATTATCTGGCTGTACATTGTTCTCACTCCCCATGCTACTGGACTGATGGGACATTTCAGTTATTTATTGACATGTAGCACAGCCAAAACCTTTGGATACTACAGTGAGGAGTTTGCATTGTCCCAGTCCTCTGTAGAAATTGTCCACTAGACAGAGGGAATTCAATTTCTCTCTTACAGTGAAAAACAATCCTGTACTGCAACAACCACGTAACCAGGAGGTGTCCACGGGGCTAGGTTTTAATAACAGCTCACAAATGAGTGCTAAATTGTCCATCATTATCCCAGGGCAAGGGCACTCATGCCACCTGCAAACACCCGTGGGCAATCTCACCATGAAAGGATTGTTTCAATGCTCTGTGTCTGATTTTTGTATTAACAGAAATTATAAAATTAGAGCAGGAATGTCCTTGGATGGCTTCTGCTGTGTTCTGTTTTCAGGATCAACTGCCCTGCATGAGAATCTCTGGCTGGTAAATCCCAGCTATCATACAGGAGTTCTGGCTCATGCCTCTTGTTCCCATGTACAGAGCCACAAACCACATGAACAGCCCCCTGCCTCTTGAATTCTGCCCTTTGTGTGCATCCACTGAGAAACATGATACAGGGTTTTTCCAGCCATGAGTTTTCCACTGTTTCTGGTATATCCCCTACCCAGTTCAATATGTATTCAATATCCACCAGGAGAAACAGATAAAACTGGTAGGCTGATACAAGCAGTACAAGAGGAATTGATAGGAGTTTGTCATTGACCATGGTGGATGGGATGCACTGCGTGAAGCAAATGGGGCCCATCTTTGCAGCAAAGCCTGGTGACACCTGTCAGTCCTCTTCTCACCTCTGTGTTGGCCCATGTCCTCACTGGCCCCAGGTGGAACAAAGCACTCTGATCACCAGGAGCCCTCTGGGCAGCTGCTTCTCCCTCCAGAAGCACTCTCCATCACAACCACAAGCTCCCTGGGGAGCAGGCACTTGTGAGGCAGGACCTCAGATATCATTTTCTAGCCTGAAAGCCTGAACACTTTGGAGGATCAAGCCTCTTCTTTCCTCCTTCCTGCACCACCTATCAGAGAACCAAGAACTGGAACCAATACAATACTGAGTTTCCAGTAAAAACATCCCCACTAAGTCCTAAAGGAATTTGGGATACTTTTTTCTGGACTGCTAAGACCCTTCAAAGCACAGTGATTGCACCAGTCTGGAAAATAATAGCTGTGGACCTGAAGTCTTGGATCAGGAGCAGGAAGCACTGGCTGAACTGATAACTGGGATGTTGCTCTAAAAGAACCTAGTAATACAGCAGGTCAGCAAGGCTAAGGCAAGGGTGGGCTGTGCCTCTCCCATCATCTATTAGCTCCCCTGCAGTCAAGAGAAGAACTGATTCAAAACCAGACTTACATTCTTAGTAGCACTTAAAAAACGCTCCTCAGATAACTGGACAAGCATGGGGGTAAAATTCAGTCATGGATCAAAATTACCAGTGAGAGTGTAAAGCAGGAGTTCACTTGCCATGTGGGAAAGGCAGCACATGGCAACTGGTGTGCTGATGGGCAAAGCAGGAGGAGGGGAAGAGGAAAGGAAATATGCTGAAGACATCAATTTGTCCAGGTTAATTGAAACTAGAAAAACCTGTGAGGCACTTCAGAGACGAGGTCGAAGTAGTCTGAAGAAGCCTAGAAAGAGCAATAAAAAGATTTGAGAAGCGGAAGAGACTGAAAGATGAAAAGGCTCAGGTGAGAGTGATGGTAGATATGAAGGAACCTGACAGAATGACTTGAGATAATATAGAATGTGTCAGCTGAAGTAACACAGAGAATTTCAGCTGAACACGGCATTTCCTTTTATTTAACACAAGAGAAAAGTGACATCAGATGAAAATGAAAGATGATGGGTATAAACATCCAAAAAAGAAACACTGCTTTTCAGAACAGTGTGCACCTCCACTGCCATAACTAAATAGGTGGGCTTTTTTCATTCTGCCTAAATACAGGGCAATGCCCATAGGTGTGTGACTTCATTTTTCTCTCACAACACTAACAGAAAATGCTTCATGTATGGAAATAGTTTTCATAAGGTAGTGTTAGAAGAGATAATTCATCTGAATTCCAGGAACAGCTTGCATTTACATGACTAATAGGCCCAGCAGGTATGTCAAGAGAAAAAATGCTCTAAAAGCCACCCTACTTCGAGGTGTGATACAACCAGTAATTGCCTAAGATTAGCAGGAAAAAAATCCCCTGAACTGTGTACTCCAAATGTACCTGATTCTAAGAGCCTTTCACTTTCTTTTAGTACCAAACATTTTTGCAAGCAAGTGCATCAACTGAGTTAATTAGCAGGCTGGGACCTATGTCCTTAGTACCTCTGCAGTCAGGTGGAATGCAGTGCACATGCTACAGGAAGGGAAATAAAATCCCATTTTATAAAGCATCTCTTAAGACAGTGAAAATACATGTAAACCTGATGGATGAGACCCCAATGAAAGCCTTCCCTCCATGTACCCCCCTGGAACCCCAAATATTCCCACAGGCCAACAGACCCAAACCCAGTGGAGCTCTGTTTCCCTCAGGAGAAATGAGAAGCCCAGTGGCCGGAGTGGGACCCAACCCAACCCAACCCAACCCCACCTCTTTCAGCAGCTGAGCTGCAAAGGGAGGACACTGTAGCACCTTTGACAAAGCAGCCAGCAGCCACAGCCACAGGACGGAGCACAGACTCCCAGCTGAGTAAGTCCTTGTTACCCTGCAAGACTAACTCTGAAACCACCAGGGAAGGTTTCACAAGTGGAAGTTGCCAAGCAGTTATACCCCAAAGTAAGAGAAAGTGTCACAGTTTAGACGTCTGTTCTTACAATGCTGTTCACCTACCTCATTCCAATTTCCTTTTTAGACCTTTAATAAGAACATTGTTTGTTACCCACCTGACCCTCATTTGGGAATGTTTTAAGAGTGGATGCCCCTCAGACAGCATAACCTGGTGTTTCCCAGGTTGCTGGTTCTGAGCTCAAGCTGCAGTGTTTGTAGTGATGCCCTTACACTTGAACGCAGCCCTGGCTACTGCCCACCGAGTCCTGCAGAAGGGTCACATATACATGGATCTTATTCACTCCTTTGGAAAAGCTTTGTCTCCATGAGTGGATACAGTATCTCATTATGATCTGGAAGGATCGTTTGCAGAGATTCAGCGCTGGGATGACAAATCCGTAAACTCCTTTGGGATCTGTTTCTTTGTAAATACACAGACATGACTCATTACACTAATGTAGTTATGTGTGAAAATTCAAGGGGAAAATATAACCCCAAACCACCTTCATAAGAAAATAATCTGCAAAGCCAAACATTACTGCATGCTTTTTTTTTGCCTGGCTATCAGCAGTTTACAAGTTCCCTCTTGTTGGCCCTTGGGAAACAGCACATCCCAAGACTATGAGCACCAGGCAGTTCAAAGCAATGCCAGTGCTCTTCAATGTGATTTAAAAAGCAAGTTCGTTGATATTTGCTGGAATTATCCATTGGCCTAGATAGTCCATGAATTCCTTTCTGTATTCCATGCTGTCTGACCCTTGCAGGCCTAAGTGTTTATCCCCTGGGATGCCTGTGGCTCTTGTGCTTGCTAAAGGCTCCCAGGTCTCATCCTGCTCCCCAGCAAGCCCTTGGAGGTTTGATGGTGCAAGTCCTCTGCTAATGGGCTGTGCACTGGTGCTAATGAGGTTCAGAGCACTGACCACAGAGAGGATGGGCCACTTGTTATTTTTCTAATTAATTCAAGAACTAATCACACAGCAGTGTGCTCTGAAGACAGACCATCTAACAGCCGCGTTAAGAAGTCTGCACAAATCTGTCCCCCCTGCATTCGCCCCTGAGTATTTTTCCCTGCTTTTTGCAACTCATTTGAACAAAAGATGGCAAAAAAATCTCGTTCTACCAGCTGCTTGTGTTCTCCCCCATGGCAGCTCATCCTGTACATTAGCTCCTTCTGCTGTTTTAAATCATTTGGCATTCCTTTTGGGCCCACCCATCCTGCATACCCTGAGCTTAAATTCTTGACCCCTACTGGGAGATGACATTAGCTCTCCGCTTCACTGCCTCTCCCATCTTACTCAAAGCTTATCTAAACCCACAGTTGCTCATATCTCTGATTTGTCTTTTTCTCTTGGTTATAACACTCTAATTAGAGACTTGAAGCATACAGAGATGTGATTTGCATGAAAGGCACTATTCAAAACGAAACTGGTTCCCACCCCATGCAGTTTAGCAGCATCATTTGAAGGCGATAAGTTATTTAGAGCCCTCACTTCTTGCCATTATTTTTTAAACACTCAAAGCCCCATTCATCTGCTCTTTTCTAAAGGATTGGAGCTAGTTTCGCTAGTTTTTCTGGATGGGTAGTACCCTCTGTACCGTGTTAAATAAACCCTAGAAGAGTTTCCACATTCCTCTTCAGTGTGTATGTATTTACTTTAATGTGTATCACCTGTTCCCCAGCCCACACAGTGGATGTCTATCCTGTATGTTAAAACACAGAAAATAAGGCCATTATGATAAACATCTGTACTCACCACTTTCTTGCTCCTCCAAAGCTGCTTATTAAAAAAAAAAAGACAGAAAAAAATCATATCAGGATGGTAGGTAACTTTAAAGTGAAGTACTAGCAGTAAAGATGAAGACATCTTATTATAGTTACCGGTTATTATTAAATATTAACTAAAATCAAATCTGAAAAGTTTGTAAACACCCTATCTACATACCCGAGTGGTCGTCTCATGTTTGAAGCCTCCCCTCAGAAGAAAAGCAGCTCCCAGTGCCATTTGGCATGAAGGGGACATAAGTTACAGAAGACCTGATACGAGGAATTTGTGCTGTGGCTATTCATGGTGCCAATGCTTTCCACGTAACTCTCCATTCGTGGCCTGCTTGGGGAACGGGATGTGTCCCAGGCGCTGGAGAAAAGCCAGAAAAGGGCCATTTATTGGTAGCATATTCAAAGCAACATTTGCAAAACAAATTCAGCACAAACAAAATCTGGCCCAAACAATGTTGACAAATCCTTGCTTGTGCTGTCCACGGAGAGCAAGTCATGTCTTTGCTGGGGCACTCTGGCTGGGCTCTGTGAATGTCCTGCTGCCTGTAAGGATGCTTTACCCATCCTAAAACTGTGAGAACTCCCAGCACGCTGAATGCATGGCTAATCCCATGGGAAGCTTTCTGCACTGTGCTGTTTCAGCAGCCAGCCAGGCAACAGCAAATTGGTTGTGCAGACCCAAGCGTTTCGCCGTCCCCCTGCCTTTGAACAGGCAAGGATGAAGAACAAACTTCTAATGAATGGACTTCAGTGCACTGAATGTGCCCCTGGCTGGAGCAGTACAGCCCCGCTGGCCTCGGGCAGAAATGCTGCAGGGGAAGGACACAAGGAGCAAAGCACTCAGAGCTGAATTTGGGCCTGTAATTTCAGTCTGAGGCAGTACCAGGTTAAGCTATGCAGCACTACATGCAAAGTTGAATGTTTTTACTCTAAGGATCAGGGACAGAGGCCAGGCCAAGGCTGAATGCAGTGGCAAGGGTTAAAAATCAATAAGGAGTCTAGATGGAGAGCTGAGATTGCTACATCTGCCTGTAGGGCATGAGTGCTGAGCAGAGAAGATCCTGCTGCCGTGGGAGGCTGGACCCCTGTTCATCACTACATCCCAACCCCTCCTCCAGCAGCATCAGTAGCAGTGTCTTTGGTTTCCAGGGCTCTGACACAGCCAAAATGAAGAGCAGGGTCCCAGACCTTGAGCTAGTCCCTTTCTTCCACCCTGCTCCAAGGCAGCCCTCCCCTGCGGATATCCATCCACTTCATCTATGTCTTCAGCTGGCCTTTCTCTGTGGGCTGCACTTATTGTTTTATACAAAAGATAATTCTTGGAAGAGCAAGCCAGAGAATGTGTCAGAGAAGGGGAAGAAGTGACTTTGTAACTCCGAATAAGTGCATGAAAACAGGGATGACTGCCAGTGATTACTCCCAGAGTTGTGCCTCCTGAACCCACCGCATTCCCATCCCGTGATGTTTGTTCTTCTCTCCAGCCTGACTGCAATCATTATCCAAAAGATATTGTGGAATTTCACTGTCAACCAGTAAAACTAGGACCTAGAAATGAGCTTCCTCTATAATTACTTCAGAATACTCAGAGGACCAGATGTTGAGGCATGTGGGACACATCACAGCATAACAGGATGGTTGTGGTTGGGCAGAATCTCTGGGGATCATCTAGTTCAAGCCCCCTGCTGAAACAGGGCTGGTTGCCCAGGTCCATGTCCAGACTGCAGTCCCGAACTCCAGCAGCAGGAAAACTTCCTGAGGCGAGCTGGCTTCCCAGAAGGAAGAGAAATTCTCAGAAGATGCTCCGTCCCGACAGCAAAAGATGCTTTCATGGCTTCTGTAGGATAAAGCAGAAAGCAGGGTGGGGGGAGACTGGGGTTTAGGTGGAAATGGGTTTTGGCCACAAAGAAATAGGTGGGTACCAGAGAAGGGGGGCTGCCACAAGTTAGAACACTAATAGTCCAAACTCCCATCAGTGCAGTTTCATTCTTACCTATGGAGCTGAGTTAAGGGCAGTGCTTTAAAAGAAAATAAGCCAGTGTTGGGAAGACAGTACAGCTGCTACAGCTGGAGGGAGACCCAGCACCCAGGGACACGGTGGGTAGGAGAGCCAGGTTCAAATTTCTTCATTGCATCAGGCTTCCTATGCCATCTTGGACAAATCCTGCCTAACAGTGCCTCAGTTTCCCACAGGAACAAGAAGGAGGTAAGAGCTTTTGTCAGGCTCTTTTCTCTTCTTTTTCATTGTACATGCTAGGATGGGATAAACCTTAAGTAGTGAGGTGCTGGCTCCAGACAAAAGTGGTGGATATTTAGGTAGACAGGGAAAATTTTAAGTAGGTGGTGCCAGGTCACTCTTTCTGAAGATGTCTCTAGTAGCCTCAGAAAAGAGATGATTTGAAGACCTCCCTGAAGTGTTTCACCAAATAAATCCCGATTATTTGGGCTTTGTGAAGACAAAGTGATTGTTACTCTAACTTCTTAAGGCACATAAGCATTTAAGCTGCCTTAAATCTTTAAGGTAGCACAATGTAAGCATTAGAGCCAACTTAAATCCTTATTAAGTCTTCTAGGTGCTTAAAGCATTTAAGCCATTTTTAAGTCTTTTTAGAATGACTGCTGATTCCACGGGAAGGATGCAATGTTGAAAGTCACTTTGTATGCGATGTTGCCTTAAAGTTCACGCTCTCAGACAAGCTGGTGTCTCATATGCAGCCTTATCAGGAGAGATTTGAAAAATGTCTAGACTTTAATTTCCCTGCCATTTCAGGTTTGGTCCCAGGTTCACAACAATGCTTATAAATGGGACAGGGTTTTGAGAACATAATGATTGATCCACCAGCTCATCCTGGTGGTTCATGTTATCCCACATCAGGGCTCTATCACACTGGTCTGTGGTACGTGCTTCAAAGGACAGTAGAGGATGTTGAAAATGAGTGAGTTCCTTGCACATACAAGGACAATCACAGCTCACAACTAAGCAAATCTTTCTGCTCTGACTTTTCAGCAGTGACCTTTGGATTGCAATCAACCTTGGAACGCCCAATCTGAAAAGGCAACATTTTTGGCATGCCGTGAAAGCGAGGCTTTATGATAGAAACTACTTTTGCAACTTTTATTGTATGACTTGCACTCAAGAGGATGCCATAACAAACTGCTGAACACAGTCTTTCTACAGGAAGAGATGCAATCCAGCTAACCCTGTTGGGTGTGCACAGTCAAAGAAACCACTTAACTCCTTGAATAAGGGGCGGCATATGTGACAAAAGTTCTAAAGGACTGGGTTATCAGTGGCCAGAGGGATTTTCCAGTAACTCCAGTGATAATTCTGACTTGTTCTGCTTCTTAACTTGTCTTGCTGGATCATATCCCTTATACAATTATGACTCTGAATGGCTGATAAAGCTCTCCTTTTAGCTTGGTTTTTGACTGGCAGCGGCTGGGAAGCAGCCTGCCTCCTTCAGACCCTTAGATGGTGCTGATATTGGAGGCACCCACTGAAGCAGCCCTCCAAAATCAACAGAAGAAGACCCACAGCAAGCACAAGACAGAGAGACATCTCAGCTGAGTGTTGGCCACTGTGCTGGGACATGGGTTCTCCTGCTGGAACCTTTTAAAGACTGACACTACAGGATGCTCAAGGGACTATGGTATGATTTGTCTCTCCTCATCTTCTAATAAAATCATCTTCTGTTTCTGAGTGGATCATCCGGTCAGACCTGGTCACAATCCTTAGTCAATGGGCAGGGATAGGCACTTCTATTCTCGTGACCTGTTTAACACAACTCTCTTTGTAAAGGGCAGCCATATCTTCAAATAAGCTCATTGCTCTCCTCTCTGAGTCCAGGCAATGTCAGACATAGGCAGCCACAGTGCGCATTTGAGCAGATTAAACCGTGCATCTTACACCTAGGTACAAACCAAGTGCTTAAATTGGCCAGACTGGATCTTACCAAGTGTGCTCTGGTGTGTGTACAAAAGTGAATGACTTTCTCACCCACCTCTTGAGGTCAGTTTTGAAGACCCCCTTTACTTTAAAATGCCATTGCTATTGAATCATGGGGCCAGTCTAGATTCTCCTCCTTGCACTTAATTGCAAACTGTTAGCATGTGCCATAAAAGGTTTATGCAAGCATACCCAAGCGGGTTTGAATGCTTTCCACTTCCCTGCTTTTGCACGTGAGAACTCGCTCACTCCCATTTGCAGATTCTCAGCAGATCCGGGGGTTATGACTGAATGCCTCCAAGCTGGGGGATGCAAACAGACGTCAGTGTTTGGAGTCAGTGACCGCACTCATGCCCATGATAATGACGAGCATGTACAAGCCACAGGGAATTGTTAACATTGAGACCGATTTGGCCATAACAAAAGTCTCAACTGGGTTTTGTTATAAAGTGCCTCATTAGTCTGATATTCTTTGTGACATCCCATTGGCAGTAGTTATGAATAGGGAGTTTTTTCCTGTCTCACACATGAGCAATAGGCAGAAATTCCCATGTCAGCCAAAACCAGGCCTGCTCTCCACACCAGAGATGTGGAGTCGGTGGAACAGATTGCCCAGGGAGATTGTGAAGTCTCCCTCACTGAAGATATTCAAGAACTGCCTGGACCCAGTCCTGTGCCACGTGCTCTAGGATAACCCTGCTTAAGCAGGGAGCTTGGAGCAGGTGACCCCCTGTGGTCCCTTCCAACCCGACCCACTCTGTGATTCTATGACTGTGTATCTGAAGGACTGAGTCTGCAAGATGCTGATCATCCCCCGCTGATGAGAGGAGCCAGGTAGTTATTTGCCTCAGTCTCTGGGATAATCTAGCCCAAAAAGGGAATGGAAAGTTCAAGAGCTTATTTAAGAGCTCTGTGCCCAAACTTAGCTCGTGCAAAAGGAATCTGCAGGCTGAGCGAGTGCAGCCTGCTGCACAGCTCTCTCTCCTCATTATCCCCTGGGATGAGTTGAGGAGTGCTGCAAGCTGAGCAGCAACTGCACCTGATGAATCTGAAAGGAAATTGCCATGCACAGAGTAGCATCTGCTGGACTGTGCAAATATGCAACATGCTTGGGTATGCAGATCAGCTGTAGACAGCAGGACTACTAATCCAACATGGAGCACAGGGAGCAAAAGAGGCTGGCTGTGCTCCTGCTCATCTCCTCTGCTGCCATAAGGTGCAGCTGCCTCAAGGTCACCTTGCTGGCCTCCAGGACAGCAGATCCTTCTTTGCAGAGCTGCTTTCCACCTGGCTGCTCCCAGCCTCCACTGGTGCACAGGGTTATTCCCCTAGGGGCAGGGCATTGCATTTCCCCTGCTTGACTTCATAATATTCCTGTTGGACCACTGCTCCAGCCTCCTTAACATCCTTGTGCATGACTCAGTACCACTGGTGACCTCACTGCTGAGGCAAGCTGTCCTGTTAGGTTGTGTTCCTGAATCAGAACCTGAAAACTCCTCCAGCTGGACTCTGAACCACTGCCCCCCACTCTGGCAATACAGCAAACTTTCAATTCACCTTATTTATATCCAAGTCACAATAATTAGGGCGTGCCCTATCAAGAATTAACTTTACAGATGAAGCCACCATGGTCAGGAATTGAAAACATATCTGCTTTTCCTTTTGAATGCGGCTATCCCTGTTTGAAAAAGAGTCATCCCTCTTCTCCACTGCTATCTAGACATGCAAAATGATTCAAACTGCTGATCCCATGAGAAACGGCAAATGTCATCACAAACATCACAGGAACAATCTATTTGGCTCTGTAACTATACTTCTCACCAGTGAGAAGGAATAAATTTTATTTAATGAATTACAGATCAAAGGCCCTGAACCAAGCCTTGGTATCACCTCACTTATTACTTGGCCAGAGCAAAGACAATATTCCTGATACACCAAGACATCTCCGTTTATCTGAATGATGCGAAAGAGAGATTTGTAGTTGTTCCAATTAGATTCATAAAGAATATACTGCATGCTTGGCTATCTCTGAGATGAAAACTATGTGCAGTGCACTGTTGTTAAATTGCTGATCACCTGCAGAGACAACGACCTCGATTCCATAGCACTCTCTTAATAGCTAAGGCGAGAGATCCTCTGCAATTGCAGTCAAGAGTTCATTCTGTTTGCTAAGCCATTATGGTCATTATTCTAATTACCTATCGAGGCCTATTCTTGTGTGTGGTTCTGCACAAAGACAAAGGGAATATTGTTTCTGTCGCTCAAAGTTTGCACTCTTAATCAAAGAAGAAGAGCATTCAGGCACCTAACAAATTGAGAGAGTTAGGATGGGGAAGGAATTACTCCATGAATTAGCTATGAAAGGTTTGTGAGGAAAATCTCTGGGTGAAAAAGGGATGTATTCCTGTCCATCACCAGCCCCTATATTCTTGCAAGGTGGAGTGCGGGAAGGCTGAGTGTCTAATAGCCTGCTTCACAGGCAGTAATTCCTCTGGAATATGGTGACTGATTTGCTTGACATTTCCTCTGGCATCAGTGGTATTATAGAACCATCAGGCAATTTCTGGGAAGCTAATTTGTTCCTTTCTAATATATGTTGATAAGGAAAAAAGAGTTATTAAGTGCTGAAATCTCTCAAAAATCCAGTATGGTTCGGATGCAAATCTCAGGAATCTTTTCTTTAGTGTAATGTAAGAATTTATACAATTCCCTTTTCTATTTCATTAACAAAGTTTCCTGCTGGCAGTATCCAAAATAAATCTTAGGTCTGGCGTAACATATAGACATGACTGTAGAGAAAAATAATTTTGTTAATTTTATCAATATGATATCCTAATATGGAAACCTTGTCAGAATGTAATTATGTATCCAAGCAAATGTATTGCTACATGCTTCTTAGTAAGACTGTTGCAGAGCAAAACTGTGAACTTAAAAGGAACAGAGAGGCTTCAGAAGACCAAACTATTCTACAGTCTCTGTGCAGATTAAATTTCCAGTGCTAGTGTGGTAGGGTTAGGAGGGCACTGTAACCCTCTTATTTACCAAAAGCAGCTGTTTGGGGTTTTTTTACTCTTTTTTTGGGCAGTGGCTGAGACTATGACGGTCCCCTGTTTGCTAGACAGGAGTCCCTTGGCTTGGGTTCAAAGAGTTTGTACTGTATTAGAAGGCTTGGCCCAAGGGACTGGCCTGTTTACCCTTGTCTATATTCCTAACCTTTCTGTTCCTGTTTTTGTCACCTACATAGCACTTCAGAGACAGCTCTGCTCCCATGATTACCACGGCCACTTAGTGATGCTTGGCTTGGCTTTTTTGCAGTGCATCTGCTGCATGTATAGTGACTATTGCAGCAAGGGCCATTTGAGAGCCCAGGGCAGGACAGCCCTTGTCCTAATCTGCTGCAGTCAGCACAAAATCCTAGATGGAGAATCACCATGAAGAAATAGCTGTGTTTTTATTGTTACATCCCTTCCTTTTTTCTTCTTCCCCCACCTATTTCTGCTCCTCACACATCTAGGTCTTGGGAACAGAGTTAATATTTCCTGTTGTTTTATCCAAGGTGCAGACTAGGCACACAGAAGCACGAGCTCTTTCCCATGCAGGAGCCAGTTAGGCTAATTAGCTGATGTGAACACGAGCTGAATGACTTTCAAGGTCACCTCATATCTGAGAATTGCTTTTGTGCTACATAAAGCTCAAACCTCCCAGCAGACTCTCTCACTCTACCCCTATTTTCTGCAATTTGTTTTATTTGGCAAACCCAAGTCCCTTGTTACCCTGGATCATGGACAGTTGAATTCACTCATTCTTCAAGCTCAATGGAACGAAAGATTCGGGCCCGGGGTCCCGAGGTATCACCAAAACACACGTAACAGGGGTGATGAGCATACTGCCTGCTCTGCTGTTTGCTGCAGGTTGAAGATCAGTGCTCCCTATGGGTGTGATCAGCTCCTTCTGGAAGCTCAAAAAAAGATTTCAGGCCTATCATCTTTTAAAAGCTACTTGTTATTTACCAGTACAAGCATTTAACAGCATGCAGCTTCCTAAAACATGATTTTTTCCCTCCTCTTGATTAGTTTAAGAAGAGGAAATACCTTATTTATAAGAATAAATTAGTGAGAAAAGACTGAGCCCCAGGTGTAGTCTTATCTCAGACTCAGACTTTGCACACACTTACTGTGATGCAAGCTACTGCACTCAAAGGAGAGTGCTGTCTCAGAGTGGCACAACCTGGAGGATGTTTAAATGTAAGCACTGAGTGCTAACAAAATCAGCAGTTTACTGATGATGGTTCTGCTAATATGTTTATGCAAAACTTGTCCTTTGATTCTCCCAAGGCATGGGTAAATGCATGCAAGCAGTGTTAATGATGAGCTACAGAAAGTGTCAATGACTCTGAGCTCTTATTTTACCGACAGCACTGCACACATAGGCGGGCACCAAGCTCAACCATCTTTTTAGGGAAGGCCAAAGGGCTGGGATCCATACTTATGTTTAGGTTCTTACACCCCACATAGGTGCTGGCAGCCAGATCCTCCCCTAACACCAGGCATGCTGTAAAGCTCATGTGCTTGGAGTTTAGTCACCCAAGTCAGCGAGGAAACATCAGTGTTTTCAGGGGTGATTCAGACTTGAGCCACCTCTCAGAGCCACACATCTCCTAGCAGGAAACCTACTTCACATGGGCTCCCAGCTGTGCTGCCACACTGCCTGAGGGCAGCAAGTGCAGTTTTGGTGCTTTGCAAGACTGCAAAGGAAGATAACAGGTATGGTCTGTAAACAAGTCTGGAGAGGAACTTTATGTGAGAGATTGAAGAGCACTTCTGCTAGCAGCAGGAACATGAAAGAAAGATGGTGCTTTACCCTCCAGGAGTGGGGAATAGAGGCATTGGTGTAACTGTCCTGTGATTTCCAGCCCAAACCTGGGAGCTGGATGGCTGTTGAACCTTAATTTCTGCCTTTCACACTATTCCATTCCAGTGTTTGAGTGTCTTCCCAAGGATGCTGGGGATTTTTATGCTGTGAAGAAGTTTATGTCCATTTCTTAAAAGGGCACTGACTCCCATACACCATGTGTTCAGTTTTCCTTTCTTCAAACCACCTAGCATGGAGAGAAGGAAAAAAGCACAAAAAGAGTTACCTGTAGGTAATGCAAAGGAATGCCTGCAAGGCTTAACCCTTGAGAGAGTGTATTTGTCCTATATTAACAGTTTAATTAATTTATTTCTGGAACAGTGCCATCCTGTTTTAGAGCAGACCAAAGCAAACATTTATTTGCAGCTGCCTGCAATGAGGTTACAAGTAAACTAATGATATAATATTTTCTCTTGGAATTTATTCTATGAAGATGACTCATACTGGACAGCTAAATGCCATCAGTGTTGTGTCAGCTTTTACTGACTAAAGTGTTTTTCCATATGTGATAGTAGACTGTTCTTATTAATGGTTGAGCTGTAAAATTTTGCTTTCCCTCTTATTTATGATACTGGAAAAAATCCAGTGTAGCACACTACATATGTAAGTCATTACCCTCCCTCTAAGCTCCCCCCCAAGTATGGAATGTTACTGTATTTTAATATATTACAGAAATAAACAAATGTTTTACGTGTGGGGGATGAGTATAAATCAGAGATGACTCAAAGGGCAAAGGGGTTTAACAGAGTTTGCTGTGCCTGAAAGTCTCTGGAGCTGCAGCAGTATTGTGAGGGGGTGTGGCTGTGCTGCTGCACTCTGCTTCCCCTCACTGGCTTGGCCATGTCCAGTTCTGCATAGTGCCAGGCTTAGAGTTCCAGTTTTCAGGGCTGCTCTTTAAAGGGCTCGGGATATCTGATGGGTTTTTGTATCACGTGGTCTGTGTTCCTTACTGCTGCATCCCAAAGCCCAATGTTGGGAGCTTTTCCTTCCAGACAGCAGCTGCTACAGCACCTCCTCAGAGAGCTCCCATCCTTGAGGCCTCTTGAGGACCACCCTGACTACTCCTGTCCCAACCTCAGTGACTTCAGTCAGCCACTGTCGTGGTGTTCACATTTCTTCTCACAGAGACAAGTAAAGGATGGTGGAGGTTAAATACAGAGACACTCCTGAGAATAGGGACCTCCTGAGCACCTATAAATTTTAGCTCTCTTCCTGTGGGCCCCCCATATCTCACATCTCCCTTTCCATTAGTGGCCCAGTTTGCAGAGGAGAATTATGGCAATTTCCTTTCCTGAGGAGCTGTGACTTGAATGCCCTCACCATGGGGAGTGAGCAGTCCCTTGGCTGTAGGCTCCCACCACTGACAGTGTCACCACCAAAAGGGCTGGAGTCCTTTGGAGAGCTCTTTTAGCCCCACCAGGTGCAGGATCTGTGCCATTTGTAGTGGCAGGAAAACGGGGCTGCTGAAAACTCATGGCACACAGAGTTTCCATCCTTCTGCCTGAACTTACCTCACCTCCCTCCACCTGTGGACAATCCCAAGATTATTCCCTGGGCTCATCAGCATAACTGTAGGCACTCAGTCCATGCCTAAACATGCTGTGGGGGTAAGGCTAACTGGGGCCACCAGAGATAGCTGGTAGTGGCCACGCGAGCGCTGGGTATCACATCTCCTACCCAGGAGGTGCCCAAGTGCCCCTTGGAAATCAGGCCTTGATTTTGCCATGTCAAACTCTTCAGCTCAAGCATTTGTGCTTGGATCAATTCTCTGTCACACAGGGAGCAAGGAAAAGAAATCTTTCTCCTACAAGAGCCTTTTCTTTACTCTGGATCAATGCATACAACTTCATTTGACATCAGTGAGAGCTCTGTCAGAGATCAAGAGCAGTAAATGGCCTAATGGAAAGAATAATAATGCTATCATGTGTACATACCACTTCTCATCCATCTTGTGGGTTTAAAGATCTTCCTCTTGGTGAGCTCACTGGTCATAATGCTCACCCTCAGCTAATTCATACATTTTAATTATCTTTTCAAAGACACTATCAAAAATCAGGAGGAAAATGGAAAAGCAGAGAATATGCAGATTGCAAGCTGGAATGAGATGCTCTGAAAGTTGAGTCTTCCCTTCTTAGAAATATAATAGGCAATATAATTTAAAAAAACCAGTAACTTTTATTAGAAGCTCCATAATATAAAAACTATGATCCTGAGATTTAATTTCATCCAGCTGTAAAGTAATACTTTATTGACCTCAAGCTGGTTTATACAGGGTTTTTTTTCCTACCTCTTAATTATAACAGGCACATCTTTATAAGCCACTGGATTATTTACTAATGCAACACTTTCATTTTATTTCAAGTGGGAAGAAAATCTATTTGTTGTGGGATTTTATTTTTCATGGTGTTTTTTTCCCCTGGATGTTGCATCTTTGTGGGTACCTTTCATCTAATACTATATTAGCCTTCATAATGGGGCTGACTGCTTCCTTGATATTCACTTGAAGTTGGATAATAAAGTAGGGAAGAATAAGAGAAAGACAATAGAAAAGTCTGCATATATGTGGCAGTTAATTTTCTAGCAGCAGCATCATTATGTTTCCCCAAAACTGCTTCTCTGTTTGAGATTTCACTCTCATTTTGATGTGTTGTGGCTCAATGGACACTTAAAATAATTGTTATTTTTTCCATTTGCTTGAATAGCAAAAATATTCTGGCACTCTCACAGATTCAGTGGCCTCATTCACTTACAGTTCACACAGAAGGGATGCAAGGAAAGCTAAATTATTTTCTGTATTTATTTTGGCATCCAGCAAAATAGAAAATATAATCCTGTTACTGTAAGTGGTCATTAAGAAGAAGTTGTGCATTTCTTGATGGTATAATTTATAAATTCTTAAAAAATAGGTTAAAAATGTGTGATAGTGTAAAAAAATTGTAATGGACTGATTTTCAAGGACTATTCTATGTCAGGTATCACCATGTACTCACATGGTGGAAGACCCCCTGCACAACAAATAGATTACAACAAATCACAAAAATGAGGAATCACAATAAAAGTATTTGTGTCTCATTTCAAAACATACTAAGGAGCTAAAGTGAAACATGTGCTTCCCCTCCCTCAGCTGATTCCCCTCAGTCTTCAATGGGGAAACCGAAGAACTTCTGTACATGACACAGTAAAACACAGAAACTGAGACTATTGATAGAAAATGATTTCAGGGTAATTGCTGCTTGCATTCAGTCTGCTGCTTGGAGATGAATGAGTTGTTATTAACTGTATGCTCCAATCTGTGATGAGTAAATCCACCTTGTTTGCCCGGATGGAGAGACAAGTCTCAGAGAATGTGAAAGGTTATGAGGAGGAAAAAGACATTTTAACAAGAAACCTGCATCAATGGGCCGTGCTCCTTAAATAGAAGAGATAATGTCTTCTGTGGGAGGGAGGGTTTCATGAAGAAATTCTGACATTTTAAGAGTAGGCAATTGGGGTTTAATTCATGTTATGAAACAACACACCAGAAGATGCTGTTCCACCAGAACCCCTGGGAAGAACTTAGCTGGTCCAGCAAAGTCTCAGGACAAATGAAAACATATGAAAATGTTCAATATTTTCCCCACCAATATTTGGATGTTGGACAACACAGGGCAAAACAGAGCTTGTGAGCAGCTGCCTGCTGTGGCAGGGGAATTTGTAACTCCATCAGATTCTTCATTAGGGGCCAGAAAAGATGCATGTCAGGTAGCAGGCACCACTACCTGCTTTCCTGCTTTAATCATTCCTTAGTAGTTTGGAATGATTAAAAAAATGGGAAGAATTATCAAGACCATAGGCCATTTTAACTCCTTTGAGCTCCCATTAATGAGCAAAACCAGCTCATTCCCAGTTTCCAGAGCACTCCTTCTTTTGCAGAGGTCAGGGCTGAATCTCACAGAGGTTAAGTGCCTTTCCCAGGACTGGAGTGCGACAGCAATACCCTTATTGTGGGGACTGATGACAAAGATAGGTCACGCAGCAAAACAATTGCAAGTCAGGAAAGGAATCTGGGCCATGGGGATGCTCAGACCCCTGCACAGCCAGACAAATGCTAACCATGGTGGGAATAAGAAAGAAGACATTGTTCCTTCAAACATCTTGGGACTGAATGTTTATCAACACAGAATCATCTACAGATTTTTTCAAAACATGGTTCAGCCCAAGGCCTTCCTGGATATCAGCGAAGGAGTTAATAAAAAGCAGTGAAGACTAATGAGCCTTTAGTAGACTTGAACTCTTTGAGAGTTACAGGGTAGATGTCTGCAAATCAAAATAATTTGAAAAAAAAAATGGATTCCATCTCTATCTGGAAAATAAAATCATATAAGAAAAAATTGAAAATTCTCAGAAAACATCCACTAGAAAGACATCATTATCTAGACTTCTCTAGGAAAGTATGAAAAAAGATAAGATCAAAGGTAGATGCACCAACTGCTTGAACCATGTTTATACATAACATCTTCCATGTGTTCTGCTTTTGAGAGTAGATTAGCATTGGAAATGATTCAAAAACTTCTTCACAACGAGCAATGCAGCTTTAGGAATACCAACATGAGGATGAGAAAATGCACAGAAAGAGGTTCAGATGTAGATTCAGGGCTGTAAGGGAAGCTGTTGTAAAGTCCTTGCAAGTTAAAGATGTTGGGGAAGACATCCAGACATCTGGACACAGGGAGCTGCTTGTGTCACACAAGAACCTCAGCTATGAATAGAGAGAACCGACAAGGGCAGACCAAGGAGAAGGAGAATTATGCTGAACTTCTGGCAAAGAGAAATGAAAAGAATCTTAATCTAAAATCTCTTATTCATTTTATATTATGTTTTGGGTGTGTGAGATGGACAGAATATGTATTTGACTTAACTTTTACCATGCTTTTTCCTTTTTTGCTCCTC
The DNA here is from genome assembly GCA_013400575.1 of Peucedramus taeniatus. Taxonomy (NCBI): domain Eukaryota; kingdom Metazoa; phylum Chordata; class Aves; order Passeriformes; family Fringillidae; genus Peucedramus; species Peucedramus taeniatus. The sequence goes on from WBNO01015010.1 coordinate 477,349, forward strand.
TCATGTCACAAAAATGCTCTTATTATATGCTCTAAGATAAGCCTGGGAAATGAGGGCACTTACCTTCTGCGTGGGGCCTGGATGCAGTGATGGAAGCAAAGGGAACCTGCCAACAGCTCCTTGAGGCCAGGATTCAGTGGAGTTTTCTAACTTCTACAGGTGTCACAGTGGTTCATCAGTGGCCTGATTTCACTAGAAGATCACAGAAGAATGCTAGATTATGGAAAGAAAGTATGTAAGAGCCTCTCTGCTGACCTCATGCACAGAGTTTGGGTTTCTTTGTTGTGTAGGAAAGAGAAGGAAGCTACAGAGGAAGATGTCAGCTTGCATGAGGCCAACATTTTCCCAGCTGTTTTTGACCAGCAAAGTCGTCTTTGCTCCACTTGAGAAGGCTGAAGGGAATGTGTCCCTGCACAAAGCAGATCCTAAGGAATGGTAAATATGTTGGCATTCAAAATACACTTGAAATACAACATGCCAGACCTACTCTTCAAAGGAGTTACAGGTCCTGCCTCAGCCCACCCCGAGTGCATGCTTTGCTTTGAGTCCCACTGAAATCAATGCCCCTTTGAAGTGTACTTTCCAACACTTTCAAGAAGCACAAGGGAGATAGCAAAGGTTAACCTAAAGCAATGGCACTATGAGCTATATAAATCTTACTCTTGGATCTATAACCTTTCCATCTGCAGCTGCATAGATGGGCAAATTTCTTTTGATGCCTGGAACTGTGTTGCAGCGCACCAACACTTAGAAACTTCACCTCCTGATTTATTGCTTGAGTGAATTTCTCTTGTTGCAACAGAAGGCACAAAGGAGCCTCTGTGGATCTGGCCAGTCTGAGGACTCGTCTGGTTGAACTTCTGCTGCTGTCAGTGCTGGGAGAGCTGCCAGTGATGGGCAGGTGGGAAGACACCCGGGTGAAGACAGGATTACTCGGACTGCTGGAGAGTAGGTGTATAATGCTGACAAGCTTCAGGGGAAAGCAAACTGCAGCCTGGCTCCAGCATGGGGATGCCTCACCCTGCTGTGCCTCCAGCTGTATGGTCTGGCACCTTGTGTGAGTGACTGGGCAGCCAGCTCCAGCATGTTCCACTGACACTGCCCTGTCTGCCCACGGGGTCATGTAACATTGGGTCAAAATTGTCCCTATCATTTCCTTTCATGTGTCCCTGCAAAGCTCATTCTTCACATTCTGCAGCTCCCAGATCTCCTCCAAAGCTCTGACTTTCTAGGTTTCTCATCCCCTTGAACATCTGCCTTTTATCTGGTTTTCCCCTAGATATATTATGTTTCATTTTCTCACTGAATGTCACTGTTATTTTTCAGCCTGTACCCATCTATCCCCACTTGTGTTTGCAACAGTAATGTCTGGGAATCTTCATAAACCAGAGTATCAAACACAACAGCTTTGGTTTGTAGGAACCTCTGAGCTAAGGGAAAGGGAAGGCAAATACTCTGCCCACAGACACAAAGGTGGGTTCAGACTCTGGTGGCACAGAGAGCATTTGAGCTTACACCTGATCTGCAAAGATAAAGTTTTTCATCTGTTTGAAAAGAAAACAGCAATGACAGTACTGCCCCCAGCCCTCATGGTTTGTAAAATGTGCGTCAGTAAAGATGAAAAGCAATACAGACAGAAGAAGAAAAGGCATCCCTATGAAAATACAATTGGCATTTCAGAGGCTGCTTTTGCTTTTAATCTGTGGGTTTTAGAAATGAATGCACTTTAGTTGCTGTAACAAGAGATGACTTGTGCTGAGTGGGCAAGTTTGGTGGTGTGCAGAGGAGCTGAGTGAGGAACCAGCCCTGCCCAAAGGAGGTGTATGTTCAACCTGACATTGCTCCGGGCACCCACAGCTGACCTTTAAACCAAACATGAGCCCTGGGCTCTCCCTGAGGCCACCAGAACTTTTCTAACATGTGCTGGGATTTAGTGGGGATGCTTGGAAATTGGCTGGGGTATATTTATAGAGTACAGGCTCAAACTGCTCCCCAGTTACCTTGCCTATCCACACCTCAAGGTGTTGCCCACTGAAACAGCCTGGGTCTGGCATTCCCTCTGCATGGGAATCCTCTTTTCCCCTTGGAGAGGTCCATTTTCCCCAACTCTATTTCAGGGTGCATCTTCATGTCCTCACTATTCCCCTAACCATTATAAACAGTGGGTAAAGGGTGGATTTTATAACAGCACTGGTGTATCTCTTTTAAAAACACTTCTTTACTTCTCTCTTCACCTTTCCCATCTCTTTCTTTGCTGGCTTCAGAGTGAATGGTCAAGGGCAAACACAATTTTACAGTCTTGGTATTATGTATGGTAGGCTGGAGAGCAACAGCTTTTTGAAGCAAGTCTAAATATGGAAGATCTCATGGGAAACTAAGGGAGAATGCATCTGTAGCAAAAAGGAAAGCTAGGATGAATGAGAAATGAAACACCGGAGGTGATTTCCTTATGGCAGGTGAGTACTTGCTTAGTTTAGGACAAAAAGGAGTTATTGTAAAATCCATTAGCTAGTGGGTTCTAACTGCTACCTCTTAACATTATTATTAAAGCATATATTTAATTTTATTTCATATATATATTATATATATATATAATATTTATATTAAATTTATATTATCAGATATTTGAAGGTACAGCTCAGACTGAAATGAAGGCTAATGAGGAGATAACTTTGCCCTAGCTGGCTAATCTGTGCTAAAATAGTTTCCCTTGTCTAGATTAAGGTCACAGGTCCATGACTGCAAGCAGTTGTAGTAGCTGATTGAGTTTCCCTCATCAGCTGACCTGCAGTACTGGTTGCGTATCTACTCTGAACTCACCACGACACTGAATTCACATAATTTCCCAAAGGGGACCCTTGTGCAAAATCTGAGTCACAGTTTATGCTAAGATGTACAAAACGAGTAGTTGCTGTGGCCTTGGTTGGCATTTTCAGCAGAAGATCTGCCTCAGTTTTGTGCCACAAGTACGTCTCTTGATGCCATGACGTCTGGGTTTTGGATCACTCATCAGTCCTTTGATCCTTTAAGAGTCACAGAACCTACGTGAGGCACTGCTGATAGGCAGTGTGAATAAAGCCCCTTTCTCTATCTAATCTGACTGGGCTGATGTAATGCACGATACGAGCCAGCATCTTCACAAGATAGGAATCTAGGAGCGGCTTATGTGGCTAAGCCTTATACCAGACACTGCCCAGTAATGCCGACTGGATGGGGGAATTAACTAGAGGAACAGTCAAGGCTCTTTGCTTAAGGGATTGCATCAATTGTTATAAGATATATTTGCAATAAAGATCTGTGGTTCCTGCTAGTAGGTCGGTATCAGTTGTGGCTAAGAACACTATCTTGCCATCTGTTCTTGGCAAGAATTGTACAATCCTTTCTTTCAAGTCGCAGATATTATTACACTTAGGCAGGCTTTGTCAGCTCAGGACTTGACCATTATAATGCTCCCTGCAGGATGCTGCTCGCTGCGACCATCTGGAAAAAGAAGCTAGATCAGTATACAGCTGCTTATTCAGTAGCATTTCATACCACAAATGTCTCACACATCTGCCTTGTCGTCTGCCCCAGCTATTCATTTGAGGGTGTGGTGGGAGGTGCTGCTTTGAATCTATACAATGCTGTGCATGCAGACAGAACTATGCTAAAGGAACACTAGCCTGCAAAGTGAGGCAAAATTTCTAGTTTGGAAGCTTTGCAAGAAGCCTCTGGACTTCATTAAGTATAGGGTAAAGGAGTATTTACACCTCCTGTCTTCGGCTACATGGACACAGCCTGTCCCCACCAACTAAATTTCTAACCTCTTCCTCTAAACTGCCTTCAAGTCAGATTGCTGTGACACCCCCCAGTCACTTGATGAGTGGCGCAGAAAAGATGGTGTGCACCAGGTGAACAGCTCTTCTGTGTTTTGTTTCTCATTATCCACTGCATGGCCCATTGCCCCACTAACCACACATTATCCAAGCCCTTTTCAGAGGCAGATCTGTTCCCTTCCTCGTGGTCCCATCTGTGTCACTCATTGCTGTGATGCAGTTATTAATCACTTTATTCTCACAGACTCGTTTGAGGGGGAGATGGTGGTTATGTTCTCATCTTGCCTGACTGTGATTGTTACATTCTCCTGGGGTCTCACCTGCTTTGTTTTGCCTCTCATACCAAACCTTCTTGCTGTTGGTGGCCAGTGTGGCTCTCACAAATTGAGGGCATGGTGCCTGTGTCTCCTGGATTTTTGACATTCCTCTGCTTGGTGCCCAGGCTGTCTGGAGAAGGAGGTGCCCACCTCAGTGGCAGAGAAGACAAGCAGCAGGACAAATATGGGAGGTCATGGTGAAATCACTTGAGAACTAGGAGCCTTGCAAGGTGAGCAAGGGAAAGAGGAACAAAAACTATGACTGAAGTAAGGCCACTGGCTCTGTCCCCTGTGGTGCTGCAGAGACTGAACCAAGGACTAGGAGAGAAGGCTGGGTGAAGGATAAACAGCTCAAAGGCTGGCAAATAGGGTCAGAATGATTAGGAGACCAGGAGAATGAGGCATGGATGAGAAAAGAAACAGCAGAGGCTGGGAGAGGCTGGAGCATGTTTTCCACCATGGCGTTGGACAAAAGCCACCCTGGCACTCCTCTGTTGGCAAGAAACAGCCTTGAAACTCACCCACAAACTGTGCTATCACCCTCATCTTCTCACTGTCCAAAGATTGGATGGCAACCTACCGCTACTATCAATTACTCCCTCAGATCAAGTGTCTGAGTCACTTCAAGTCCCAGAGGATCAATCTACCACAGACCACATCTAACCTGCTGGCTTTTCAAGGCAGATCTTACCTGTGGAGGCAAGGCAGAAGTTAAAATTCAATCCACAGCTGAAAATCTTTGGAGCTGCTGCCATACTGTGAGTTGTATTTTCCCGGGTAGTGCTCATGTAAGTTGTAGCAGCAATGAATGCTCAGCTCCTCTGTACGTAGCTACAACTGCACGAGGACATCACACAGTCTATTTGCACAGCCCGTTAGCTGCATAACTGCTCTTTTGTACACAAAATCTCTGATTCAGCAAGTTCTTTAATCATGTGTCTCACTTTAAGCACGTCTCTGAAAATCGGGTCTTATGTCACATACCTCCGAAAAATCAATTTTTGTTGCAGTTTGTGGCTTTTTGTGTCATTTGAGCTCTCTTGCTGGATTTGTCTGAAATTCCGTGCCTGAAGCAGAACATCAAGGAAACCTATAAGTTCTTATAAATGATTACATTTGTCAAACAGTTATCTTCCTATGGCTTAAAGTGACACATCACCGTTTTCCATTTTTTTCTGCATTATTACCCCACAAAAAAGGACTACCCCTTTAAAGCACAAAAATCTACTCCTAAAAATACCCATAGTCTGAGGGTTTTTCCTCTTTTTGATTAATGAGAATAAAACAGGACATCAGAAAAAGCCACATTTGACAGGACCTACTTACTCCTACGTTGTCCCTTAAGCTCCATAAATTGTATGGGCATACCATTCAGCTTCAGAAGTTTGTTTGCAAATCACAAACACCCTAAATTGGCATGGTCCCACAAAGCCTACCACACACTACATGCAAACACATTTGTCCAAACAACAATTTTATATCTAGTTCATATCTAGTTTATATCTAGTTCTAGTATATACCGAAACCACTACATGTGCACAGATCAAGATTAGTGATTCAATAATGCCTGCTGAAAAATGGGAAAAATTACCTGTATTATTAAAATCTAGACATTTATCCATGCATTTAGGGACAATATTTTCTGGCTGGAGTTATCTAAACTGCACCTTGCTCTCCTGCTCCTAGTAATGTCCATGACAGTCTTCACTGCTGGCTTCCACAGGGATGATTGATTGCATTTGGATATCAGAGAGTGCATTCCTGGGTCTCAGGAAGTTTGTGAAGGCAGGCAGCACATGGCTCCCCTGGTGACTGGCAGAGGCTGTATATGCCAGTTGTGATGGAAAGAAACCATGACCTCTCTTTTTGTCTTTGGAAATTTCACAGATCTGTCCACAGAAAGCCAGTTTGGGAATCAAATAACCTTTGTGTTTTCTAGGTTGCAGTCTGAATAGGCAGAGAAGGAGGAAACCGCTGTCAATAAATGCAAAGCTAAAAATAGGAAGACCAAAAGACTCAGCAGGGCTCTGTAAAAATCCTTAAGGTGAAAGTAAGAGTTATTTATAAGGTTGGGAGCTGAGAGGGGAGAGAGAGGTCAGTAGAAGACATTACATTACTTACATAGTTTGGGTTCCAGAAATTACTTTCTGGTCCACACAACATCATTGTGCACCATCATCAGCAGAAGGTGTTTGTGCTCAAGTCCTGGGTCCTAGCTGCTTTTTGTGCCAACATGTCATGCCATGCCAGGAAGCAGGTTTCTAGGCATTCCCAGGACGTAAGAAGGACAGGAGTCATGACCTGTGACTCTGATTTAGAAAGCAGAGATTCTTTCTTGCAGATACATGTTTTGCAAAAGCACTTTTTGGAGCCTGAAAGCAGGTCAAGCTGCCTCCACAGGCATGGTCCTAACTGGTAGGTAGTTTGGTGGAATTGTAGACAGATGCAAGCCTGGAGTGGAGTCATCTTCTCCAAACTTTAATGCGAAGGACTGAGTTTTCTAATTTTGTTACCTAGGATGTGTCCAGACATCTCCACAATGGAAGGTGAGCTTTGAGGATTGGTACTGACTTAGGCCATGTACAATTAAGCAAATAGTTCAGTGCAATGAGATTAGATGCTGGAAACCTGACATTTACACAATATAGATTGGTGTCATTCTAGTCTCATCCCATCAGCACACCAGATGTGTCCCTAGGGAACACCTTTTCATTGAATTTTATCAGCAAGGGATCCAGCTGGTGTCTCTGAGACTACTCTGTGATGTGAACCCTAGCAGGGAAAGTGGAAGGTGCCTAGGGGATGCATTTCAGAAATACCTCCCAGTGCAAATGTTGTAGACAGATTATTAATCCTTAGATTAATCATTTTTACAGCTGAAATAGCTACCATGATACCTATCCCTCTGTCTGAGTAGCCCACTGAAAATGTGAGGTCTGAGACAAAACCAAGATGACTGACCTCGTTTATACTTCTAAAATTTGGAAATTGTATAGGTTTTCACCTCATATTTTCAAAGGAAGTAGAAGGAATATTTCTTTCACAAGAGATCACACACCTTTTTTTTTATCTTTACTCTTAAAGGTAATAAAATATTTGGCTATTAACCAGCAAATTACCAAATTCTGCATTATAAAAACTGTTACAATTTTATTTAATGAAAAGTCTTGGGCAAGCTAAACAACAGATGGATATTCCAGCCTAATATAATGTAACAGAATATAAATGACCAATAAGTGTGTATTTAAATATCTCCTCTTGGGCATATTTTAAATTGGCTATTTACATTCATTCTGAGTTAAATTGCTAGTGAATTTCATGAGGAATTTAATCTAGTTTGCCATGAGAAAGAAGGACAACAGTTATGCAGGAGGTGTGTCCTGCCTGGTGGTTCAAATGGACCTCCTTGATTGCAGAAGGACACCTCTGAAAATTGCCTGTGCAGGGGAACATCAGAAGGAAATGATGGGACAGGCAGCTCCTGGATGAAATAATTGACAGCATCCCACGGAGGAGCACTAACACTTCAGAGGCCTGATTTACTTCTTGCCCACACAAAACAATTCCACCGGCACAAGTGCCGGGCAGTGAATTGCAGTGTGGAGGTGGGAAGGCTCACCCGGGGCTGTAATCACTTAAATGGGCTTTGCTGCATGAGGAAATGAGTGAGATAAGGAGCAATGAGGTGGAAATGTCTCTCGCTGAGGCTGAAGCTTGAAAAGCAGCGGCAGTCCTTCAGCAGCTAATTTAGCAGTCATATTGCATATCAAAGGGACCCACTGACTTTTGGAGTGCACAGAATAAATAATTGATACCTCACCAGGGGGACTATCACGTCTCAGCTGTCAAGCTGATGGGAATTAGCCTCATTGGAGGGGATGTTTGCAAGGCCAGACCATAGGCAATACTGTTGATAAGCAATTTGGCTGTGACATAATGCAGAAATTAATGACATGTCAGTATTTTGTTATACCATTTTACTCTCTGCTCTTCATTAAACCTTTCCAGTGTCTGAAAAGTAATTTCTTTCCAGTCACCACTGCAGTTGTTGGAGCCCTCTGACCCCAGCAGCCTTGTCACAAGGGTGTCATGACATTTCTGCTGGAACAAAACAGCTCTCTGAAAAGCGTGCAGGCAAGAAAGACACTGAACGGGCTATTTCCACTGCAAAGCTTCTTGGATGTTTCTGCATTTGGGAATGAAAACACTAAAATTGTTTTTTAAAATAAAGGCTCAGGGTCAGGATCCTGCCAGTGGCACCTCAGAAACAGGATGGTTCAGTGTCACCCACCAGTTAGTACATAAGGACATGACTTTGGATGGGAAAATTGGCTGTACAGCCATCGGCAGGAAAGCCTGTAACCCGAGGTTTCATTTGTGTTGGCCTGGAGACAAACACTTCACCAAGAGAAAATCCCATTGCAAACCATTTGGTCAGAGTCAATGCCTTGTCACTTGACTTAGAATCTAGATGAGGGATTGAAAATAATCTGGGAGTACAACAAAAACTGCAGGGAATAGCTGTGAATCGGGAAGGCAGTGACTGAGGCTACTCTATGACGTGGCTGTGTATCTTGGTCTGATTCTACACTCACATGCTCTGGATCTGTCTGCATGCACCTAAAATTTAGAAGACAGATTTTTCCAGACACTGGAGACAGCAGAAAAACAGACTCAGGTGGAAATAAATCCATCCCACATCTTCATCAGCTATCTCTGCAACAGGAAAAGGAGACACAACAAAGCTTTTATTTCTCAGGGACAGGCTATCAGACCTGAGAGCTCCCGAGTACCACAGTGATGACTGCTGAGACCTTTTAGGGATACAGAGCAAAAGTACCCTCCATCACCATGTCAGGGGGCCGAAAGATTGTAGCACCTCTTGCTCCCATCTCAGCAGTGCAAGCCCTTGGAACACAGTGTGCTGCTGCAGCCAGCTCCCAGCTCTGGCCCCAGCCTGCAGCTGTTCCTTGAAAACAACATCCCAGGTCATTGGTTCCACCTGGGACTGGACAAGAGCGTGCCCCAGCCTGGCCCTGCATGCCATGCATGCCTCAAGCCCCCTGCAATCAACAGGGGGGGCAGCTACCGGGGAAACTGGGGCTGCAAGTGCCATTAAGTGCTAATGAACAAGCTGGTAAGAGAGCTGGTTGTTTTTTTGGCTTCCTCCTGAGAGGGAGCCTAACAGTAACTAAATACGAAGACAAAGGTGAGCAGGTCATTCCTGCTTTGGGTGGCCCCAGGTCACAGCTCTTTCCACTGGCACTGGGTCACAGCCTTGTGCCGAGCAGGGAGCTGGGTGAAGCTGCTGCACTTGCCCAATGTCAATCAGGGATGGGGCAGGGAAAGGCCATGAACTCGTTCATGTTGAGAACATGAAGAGCCAGAAGACAGGCTGTGCTGTGCTGCACATCACCTTCAGTAACATTTGAGCTGTGCCTTAAGCTTTGGAGGCCTTAACACCCCTTAAGGAGGCTGATGCTTTAGAAACACGGAGGTCTACTTAAAAAAAATGGTACTATGGCTGGAATCTGGGTATGTTCCATAAGATTTAAATCCATGGAAATCACCACTTTGGAGTCTGTACTGCTTTCAGAATCCTGGAGCCAAGGTCAGTGGCGGTAGCAGTGATGCAGATTACCTGACATTACATTGTAATAAAAATTATTGGAAAATTGTCAACTTATTAATGTGCAAGACCATTTTATCAGAGTTTCTAGGAACCTAAATGCCACCAGTGAATATACCCTCCCCAGTCCTCTCTGTATTTACCTCTGTACAGGTAAAGAACTAAATAAAAATGGGCACAGGGAAATAAAGTGACTTACTGAAGGTCATACAAAAGACCCGTTGCCTTGCTTTTGGCATTCAAACCAGGTACACATGTTGGAGCAGTCTTGCCTCACATTCCTTCTCTTTTCTGAGATTATTACCCCCAGAAGCTGAGCTCTCTGAAGGTGCCTGTGTCTTCCCTTTTACGGCAGATGGAATCTCATCTGGGTACATGGGAGGCACTGGATACAGCTCAGCCTCTTCTGAGACACTGTCCAATACCTTTAGAATGATATTAATCTCCATTCCCAACTGCACTATTCAGTCTCAGATCAGGATTTAGCATGCTTGCATTTCATAATCTGCCTCTGAATTATAAAATATTCCACCACAACCACTGTAGTAGACTCTTCAAATTAAAATGCTGTTTAACAGGAAAATGAAGTTCTAGAAATGTATTACAAAATTAGAATTACCCACAAAATAAAATAATTTTGATGTGACATATCTGGCTGTAAATTTGCCTCGCAACAGAAATATTCATAATTACAGTAATTTGCAGCTCAGCCTCTTACTGTAGTTACATGATCCCGTAATTGCTGAGTTGTCTGCAAAGTGCTGGTTGTGCTAGCTAAACCAGTTTGCTGCTTTAAAGGAACAGACTGAGCCAGCTCCAGTGCGTCCTGAAGCCATGGAAAACTTCCTAGAGACTGCAGCGAGCACTGGGCTGGACCTTCAGCTGGAAGGGAGGATATTCAGTCTCCTGCAGAACTGTTTCAGTAACATTTGTTCAGAAGCGTGGAATACTGGAGATGGAGACAGGTATTGGTAAAAATTGTGTAAAGCAACCTCTACTGTAAATCACTGCATCTTAACTGATGCAGTTCCGGGTTTATGCCAACACAAATGCAAAATAGTCTGGTCAACGTTATGGATAAAACATTGGCTCATATTTAGGATACCAAGCTGTTGATTTCCTCAAATTCAGAAATGAATGTTCACTTTCTAGGAGCCACAATTAGGAGAGGTGTAATTCAATAAATACTACTCCCAGATTGCATAGGCATGCCCCCCAAAAAACATTGAGTATTCGAGCTCGACTGCAATTAATGACCTTGAACAAAGAGTCTATTTCTGCTATTACATAAGAAAGGCATAACCCATGGAGTTATCTTCACAGTATCACCAGTGAGCAAAGAACTTGCATAGGAAAGGAGAGACTGAGGTTTAGATCCTTGATCCCGGGGCAGCATCTGCATTTAATTTTGGGTAAAGCAAAAAAAGAGTCCTAATATTCTCTGTTCCTGAATCCTGAGCCTTTACAAGTTGCTGTCAGCTAGTTCTACCATCTTGCTTCCTCAAACCTATGTTCCAGGGAGGTTTATATCCAGCAAGAACAGAGACTGGACGACCTGTGGACCTGTGTTCTCTCTGGGGATGTGGACACTGTGGGCTTGGACTCCTCTAGATTGTGGTCCAAATGGATTTTTCATTTCCTAAGAAAGCCTTCTTAGAACCAAGCTGGCAGGGGCAAGCTGTGCTGCATGGTCAGACAGTATGTACTGCTGTAATAAATAACAGATAGGATTTGGTTCTGGTTTTTTAAAACAATTAAAACTTTTTTTTTTTTTTAATAATGAATACTACTATTAAAGCTATCTTCCTTCTGGTCTGTAAAATTATTGTTACACTCAATATCATATTTTATGACACTAGAAAAAGAGAAACTTACAAGAGATTGGTTTTTATATTTCGGCCAATGTTGTAGCTGTGCCTGTTTAGTCAAAATCATTGAGCACAGTGTTTGAATGATGACTCCTCTATTATCTAATGCATGTCAGCAATGATCACCCACTTATGAAGCACTTATTGCAGCCAGCAGCACGAGGGTTCTTAAAAAAATTTCTGTGACCAAGGTTGGCCAAGTACCAACCTAATTCAGCTAAGAGACATAACCACTAAGGTCTTCCTGCTGTGCCTGGGGAAGAAGCAATTAAAAAGCTACTTTACCCAAAAGCTCAGGAGAGTCCCATGACATAGTGCCTCTTAGCAGCCTGAATCTTGCTGCTGATGGGATGTCTGCTTGGAAATGCCCCATCCATCCAGGCTCATACATTATAGCATTTCATTATGCTCACGGCAACTTAATACCTCCTACAGCAAGCAGGTTCCTGGCACATAAAAAGGCAACCAGCTCTCATGGACACTCATTGCTGTGCAGAACCTTGTGTGATGTGCCACAGTATTTTACACTACAGGTTTTGTGGCAGTTGGTTACAAATACTGGTATCATGAGAGATATAAAATATGGCTATTCAGCTTGTGTAAATCCTTTCAAAAGACTGTTTCAGTAGGTGACCTCTGGAAGGAGAGTTCAGATGCACATACTGTACCTTTTCCCTTCTCCCTGGGCCAAGCAGAGAAGCTGCTAATCAGGCTTTGCCCCACAAGCTTAAGGAGTTTGTTCCTCCTTCTGGCCTCATTCCACCAGGCTGTTCTCAACACTTCTGTTTAACTAGGTTTCTGTCACTGTAGTTTGAACAATGCTGTACATTGATGATCTGCCTGAGTAGGAAGGAATCTGACTTCAGACCTAGGAATTGGGATTGTTCATCCCCACACTGCAATGTATCCTCTTCCTCTGAAATCTCTATCTGGAGCTGCTTGTCCCTCTCCCCCCTCATCCCTAGCAAGCCTTCACTTCTTCCTCATCAGCCCTGGGGGTCAAATCAGGGATGCTGCAGGTGGGAAGGAGAAAGATGAAGTGAGATTGTAGTTGCTGCCACACAATCAGCAATGGGAGCTTCAGGGACAGCTGGGGCAGCTCCATCCTGGCCAGTCTCCTCTGCAACTCAGTGGCAGCTGCATCACTGCAGCACGTGTGGCCAGACTACAGCAGGCACTCTGCCACCTTCATTTTAACAAACAGGCCAAGGGGAAGGGACCTGCAATCCCTCTTCGACCTGCAAGTCCAAGAGCAAATGATTGTCCAATGTTTCTTCTGAAAGTAATGGATTGCAGCACAGGAACATCAAGATCCAGAGTGTCTGGGCAAGCTGCTGTGAGCAAAACCACCCCTCCCTCCGTGCATGCACATCATCCCAAAATAAATGTTGATGCCATCAGTAACCACAGCAGTGTGCCAGCTAATGGACCAGCAGCAAGAGATGCGCTGCTACCACCTCAACAGAGAGACCTGATGGAGTAAAACTTGATTCAGCTCTGTTCCTATTCTCAGTCTTTCTGTTTGTTACAGTAGGTCTTTGTGGTGGCAGAAATACTAGAACTTTTTTCTGGATTGTCCTTCCATTCTCTCCCCCACCTCTTTTTTATTTTTTAACACATACCTCTCTGTAGTTTTTAATTGCAAGTACCTTTCTCCCACCTAAAGAGCTGACAGTACTGATTTCTGGTGTCTAAAATAGTGATTCTAATGCAGGGACACACTGGTGCCTACAGAGATGGAGTCCACAGACAAGCTCTGCAATGGGTCCTATGCTGACCTTCAGCATATGATGCCAAGGATCCATCTTCTCAGCAGTTTTCTTGGCTGTGTTCCAAATTTTAGATCAATTTTATGCTATCCTCTTATATAATCTATTTTTCCCTCTCTTAAAAAAAAAAAAAAAATCCGTGACAAGAGGGTTGTTACATCAGTAAGAAAAGCAGTAAAAACATTGACTTTATGGAGTCTTCTGCCCTGGGCTGTATGTTTTGTAAAGCATTTTTTCAATCAGTGCCAGGCTGGGATTATGAAGTGTGATAACCAGATGCAGATAATCTGCATGTGCAAAGCTGAATAGCTGGACAGTGCAAACGGCATTGATTTTTGTCATACTTAATGAAAGTTATTATTCTGACCTTAATGCTTCCTTAGCTTTCAAAGTAGTGTGTGGTGTTTTATTTCTATGGCTTCCTGGCCCCATACTGCTTCTGTCCAAGATAACAGAAATTTTACCAGTGATTTCAAAAGGGACAAGCTCATACCAATGGTGTCAATACCCAACTGGATCATAAGCTATTCTCTTGGACAAAATACCTGAACAGGAGGAACCACAGTACATAATAGCACCAAATATTTGCCATATGACTTCATGTGGGTCCACATGTCCGTCATAGTTTTCACATCTAATGTGGCAGCAAGTAGATGCTCAGCTGGGCTCATTTTCAGGTGTCTGTTTCCTCTAGACTGAAGCCAAAGTCCAGATCTGTTGGCAGTGACTCTGTAATGTCAGTAGAGCTTATGCTTCTGTGGCCAAAGGTAAATTGTGTCATTCTTTTTAATGAAATGTTCCTTAATTGCCTTTACTCCTTTGAATAGCGTGTTTAATAAATATAATATACATTTTATAAAGAGATTACAGAAAAGGAGAGTTGCTAATACCATTATATAATCTTGCAAATCCTAAACCTGAAATTGCCTTTTGCTTGCTGTTCTACAGCACATCTTTTCTTTGTGTCCTCTATAGCTGACAGAACAGTGTTTGTTTAAAAAAATATGTGACAGAAAACACCATGGGAAAAAATGTATTGTGAAATCTCAGCCAACCCGCGGGAAGGCTCGAGCCGGGACTGTCAACACACACAATCCCAATTCAATGTCTGCTCTTTGCAGCAGAAGAAGGCAGTGCAGAACTAAGCAGAAATTAATTAGAAGACCAGAAAGAAAGAACAGAGAAAATTTTATTTTTTCCTAATCCCAACCCAAACATGATTGGCAAATACCTGTCTACTGTATAAGGATATAGTTTCACTTTGTAGTTCCTACCTAGTGAAAGTCATAAACTAGCTCACAGTGAAGTTTCATTTTTTGAAAGCCCAAACAAAACTCCTACTGATTTCAGTGGAGCTAGGCTTTCATTTGATAAGCTTATCTTCTGCAATTTCAGCACTCTAAGAAACCAATATTAGTTTTTCGTTTTGTGGTGTTTTTTATTTTTTTTTTTTCAAATTCTGCATTGCTTGGTCTGTGTATTTCAAGTAATTCATCGTAAAGACTCTGAACATACAGTGTGATGCTACATATTTCTCAGAGTTGTAGGATGCCATTTTGCTGCTTGGCTCTCAGAGAGACACACTAAATAAAACAGACAAAAGGCTTCTGTGTACCTCTCCCTGGTGTAAAATAAGACCAGCTCTTAAATTGGCTTTTTTGATTGGAGATGGATCTTGAGATTGATTAACTGCTCAGGGCTTGAAGGTACCCACAGGCTCTGTCTAAAAATACCTATTTGTTTGGCTTGGTTCCACCAGAGGAAAAAAAATTGTGCCACACCCCAACAGATTCACTCACATATGTTTTAGATGCTTTGGACCCTCTCCAAATTAAAGTGGTTTTGCTATTGCTAAGGAAAGGGTTTCACCTTTGATTATGAAGTGGAAACCTTGCCATGGAAGTTAAGCATTAAAAAAAAAAACAAACAAAACTACAAACCAACAAAAACCTACCCAGGAACTTAAAGTGGATTTGATAGCTGCTTATGCCCAAGCTGTCACTTAAACTTTCTTTGAAGCATGATGAGTCCAGGAGTCCAGGACTCCACAGGAGTCCAGGCCAGAACTGGTGAGCAGCTGGTTTCTGAGCTGCTGTTCTGCTTGGTATCCTGATATTCCCAGGTTGCTATTGCACCCCAAAGCATCAGGGTTTCACTGTGTGCCAACAAACTGTAGAGTTCACAGGACTCTTTCTTCTACTAAGCTACTAAGGAACCCTGAGCTATTTTTGCAAGCATTTAAACATACTTTAAAAATGGTCTGGATGTAGGATGTACAGCCACTGTCAGGCTTACCTTCCAGAATGAGACTGCCCTTCCCAGGTGGCATGACCTGCATGGAGAACTTCTGATAGTGTCATAGCAATGTACACATTGCTTATCACACAGAGAATTCCATTCAGAGTGTTTTGACAGCCTCTGGGCTTGTGAGTGACTAGCACTGCCTTTCCACAGGGACGTTACGGTGCTGGGGCAGGTGTGGGGCTTGGTGTGTCACCTCCCCACCCTCCTTACGTCAGTATTATAAAACCATCATCACACATGCTATTGCGTCAGTAATGGCCACAGAACCTCCCTCTGCAGCTGCTGCTGCTCAGGGTGGCAAGCTGGTCTGCAGCAGGGCTAGGAGAGACTGGCTCCCTGCAGCTCTGTGTCTGTGAAACTCAGGAGAGCTATGGCTGTAGGGATTTTATGCAATGTCATCTTCACAACAGAACTTCTCTCTCTTTCTTATGCACTTCCCTCCATCCTCGTGTCATATCAGGAGTAAAAGTTACACTACAACCTTTCTCTTCTACTTCATTACTCTTGTGCAAACTAAAGGTGTTTGGTACCTCTATATTTTTATCAAATACATTAAAATTCCCATATTGTTTGGGAATAGATGTAATTGCTGGCGTTTGGAGGAAAAAATGGGAAAAATACGCACTCACAGATATTTCGAATCTTTTAGAAAGTAGGTTTAAAAAATACTACATGAGATGTAGGGCTTTCACTTTCTACCATGCGGCTCAACAAGATGAGTAATATGGTCACAGCACATTTCTATTTATAGAAACGGTGCTAGGGCAGTGCTCCTGGACATCCTGCTGGCAGGGGCCCTTCTGCTCTTCAGAAAAAGCCTTTCATGAGTAGGATGCCAGTCACCATCGCTGCCCTACAGTGATGTTCCTAGATAGTGGGCACACCAGAAACCAGAGGCACAGGTTTAAATGCTGTCCATGGCATGTTGTGACCAAAATCTGGGTATAGTTATAGTCACCTTTTTAGTTCCCTGAAGGTATTAAAGTGCTTTTATGAAAGGTGGGGGTTTGCACAAGTCAGAATGGAGTACTGCTGGGATATGATTTCACAGAACCACAGAATGGTTTGGGTTAGAAGGAACCTCTAAGATCATCTTGTTCCAACTCTGCTACCATGGTTAGGGACACCTTCCACTAGACCAGGTTGCTCAAAGCCCCATCTAACCCGGCCTTGAACACTGCCAGGGATGGGGCATCCACAGCTTCTCTGGGCAACCTGTGCCAGTGTCTCACCACTCTCACAGTAAATAAATTCTTCCTAATATCCAATCCAAATCTACACTCCTTCCATTTAAACTCTGTTTCTTTAGATCGGCTGAGGAAGAGGCTCTAAGATTTCTGGTATTCCCACAAAACCAAATATCCTTGGATTTGTTGTCCACACCCATTGCTTATGCTGTCTTTTCCACTAGCTTATCAGGTGAGCAGGAAGTCTGTATAGAGTCTGCTGCCCTTCTGAATTTCTGATTCTGAACAAGCAGAATCCCTTTCACAATACAGAATAGGAGCTGGTTTGGGGCTTTTAAAATTGATGTATTTCATAAATATGCACTTCTTATTTTGTCCAGCAGCAATTGATGCTGCTGAATATGTGACTTTCTAACAAATCCCTTGCTTAATGCATATAGAAAGAAATAATAATAGAGGGGAGAACTCTAAGTCCTGAAAGACTTGTGGAGATCCCTGCCAAAGTAGGTCACTGTGTTCGCACATCTGTTTTAGCAGAACTGCTGGAAGATTCCTGAGAGAGGTAAAAATCTGAAACTGCTTTATTTGTTGCTGGCTTTGCAATCTGCTAAGACTTACTTTAAAAAGTGGTTAAAAATATAGTGAAACTATTTTTATGGGAACTGAGACAATAGCAGTCATGTTGAGAAAGGAAGGAACATGCTCGTATCATTATACAAAGCTCTAAATGATTCCTTCAGTAGGCTCCAAATGTTTCTGATTTAATCCCAGATGTTTCTCATATTTATTATAATTTTTAGCCTAAAGAATTAACAAAAATATGAGAACTTTCAGAAACTTATGGCAACAATCAACAACTTAGAAAAAATAGTTTACCTGGGATTTTCTCAAATAGCAGGGGAACAAATAGAAAATTTCTGAGAAGTTTAGTGAAATAGCTGCCAGTTCAAATCCTGGCCTGTGTCTAGAAGCCATAGCACTTTCTGCATCCTAAACATGCATGTGACTGGATGTACAGGTTTTGATAAAACATTATTATACTTACACTAATATACCATGCAAATTCTTTGGTACCCTTACACCTTTGTCTCAAACCAGAATGTTTTCCACAAAGATTCCCAAATTTTCTTCTCCTTTCCCAGTCTCTGGTAGCTAAATTTAATTCCTGTTTTTTCAACTTTGCTAAACAGCAACAACTTGTAGCCAATTATCATTTTTGAGCTGTATTTTCAGCCAAAGAGTTGGATTTAGAGCTCTGAAATGTGACAACACAACCAGGGCATTTGTATCACATGCAGTTGCCAGCCTTTCCTATAAATAGCTGGGTCAGGAGAGCACCTGTGTTTTTTCCCTCCCAGCATTTGATGGATAGCTTTGCTGGCATCCCTGCAATAGACACTACACTAAATTCAAAAGAGAGGCTTAGTCAGTTCTAAGTAATGGAAAGTGTCCAAATTCTCTTTGGCTTTGATTCTAACAGGGAAAGACATCATTTTCTTGTCTCTTTCCAGATTAAACTCCATTCCATTTTCTGCTGCCCTCAATGCGCACTCCTGAAAATCCCACAGACGCATTAACATTCAGTCAATGAAATATTTCTAGAAGCTAGACTACTACAATGTTTAGGTTCTTCTGCAGTTGCAATGCCTTGATTTTAGCTTGCCCTTACAGTGCATAAATTGCCTTTAATTTTGACAGCCCTGAACAATACCATCTTGACAGCCTGTAATGTCTTGTACCCTCGCTAGCTGTACCACCCTGTCTTTAAGGCTGCCATTTTGATCTTCTGTTGATTGCTGATATGAGAGAAGAAATTAATAATCACCATCCAAATCATGAAGAACCTGGGTTTTCACAAGTTTTCCTGGAAGTCCACGAGGAAACTTTTTCACTATAGATTGTTTGGAAATTCCTCAGAATGCGGGTGAAAAAACAACGTGCAAATGTTTTCTCTTTCCCTTGTGCAGGATAAATAAACCACCCCCAGTTGGTAGAGTATCAACAATTCCACATTCCAGCATTGGGGAAGCAGGATGAAGGGAGGGATAGTAAATCAAGGGAAGCGTGAGCAGCAGGTTCGGGCTGTGAATGTAAACTATACCTATGGAAAAGACGAGATGTAACCTGCTAACGTCGACCTCTTACACCCTTCTCTTGAAGGTGGCATGCTACAGAAAGTACAAGCTATTTTCTTGCCACTTGCAACCTCTGGTCCAGCTGCTTGCAGACTCAGGAGGATTTGCTACCCAAGTTTATAGCAGATCATGCTCTCAAAGTTTTCTTTGCAACTTCAAAGGGCAGGAGGGTACTTCCGACTGGAAATTACCAGCAACAGCACACAAGTTCTAGACTGTGCCAAGTGCTGGCACTGTCTGGGTAGTCCATTCCAACACACTGCAGTGTCCTTGACCCAGCCTTGTACGAGCCACCTTGCGTGTGCTAACATGTGCACTAGCTAAGGGCAAACTCACCAGCCAAGAATACACCCCATTCCTCAAGCGGCTTCTACTACTTGTGTCCAAGTTCAGATTACTACATTGATGGAGACTCCAGGTTGGTTTAATGGTAGCTCATGCACACCTCTGCATACCCACAGTTGTAGATTGCTTGCTAAGCAATGTAGTCAAATGTGTTCAAAAAGTGTGTGTCATTCTCAGCGGCCTTTTTCCACATAAAATTCAGTTCAGCTGAAGTAATTTCAGTGGCCTGAGCATATGTAGAGCTCCAAAAGGGCAGCTTCCTAGGTTACAGCTTACTTTACTTAAGCCCCATCGAAACTGCTGAGTTTCGTGACAGAGCACACTCCACCAGATTGACCAGTTTGTGTTTGGCCATGACACTTCTAGCCTGATTTCTTTAGGCAAGGGTTTGTGATTGCAGCCTTCATTCAAGGGCACATAGATGCATAAATGTGTGTGTACATTTGCATACCTATGAATTCCCCTTCTCATCACTGTCCATCACCCATTAGTAATGTAGAAGCTCTCAGTCACTTCTAGCCAAATCTGACAGCAGTGCAGATATTTTTAACATGCTTATTTTCTGTGGGTCTGTATAAATAGGCAGCTAGTTAATGGATAAAAGCTCTGGTAGTACATCAGTAGCCCAAAGGAAAAGCTGTAACTCCTATAGCGTACGTCTATATCCCTACATTAATTTTCCAGGACCATTTTCTGCTATTAAGGGCAGCAGGCTGTGAACAGCCCATGCCACATACTACTAAATGCTCTTGCCCTCTCAAAACAGGGTGGCCAGCTACTTGATGGAAATGGCATTGGCCAAAGCTCGCTCCTACACTCTGTTCTGGATCCATTTGGGAGACTGTTACAGACACAGGCCAGCACTACACCCAGCACTACGGGGATAATTTGACAGTACAGAGCATTGAATTTGAGTGGCCAGAACTGTTCCCTGGGACTGTTTGATCCAGTACAGCCACTGGCAGAGAAACTCAAAAAGGAAGGGTTTAAGAATGTCACATCCATAGGAAAAGCTTGGATCAAGGTCACTACCATATTAGACAAGGGAGAATCCAAGTATGAAGTACAACCCCCCAGGGAATAGGCCTTATTAAATCTGTTTCTGACAGAATGACTTGTTTAGCTGATGGCACCTTATTTAGAATTCACTCCCACTAGCAACCCATTTCAAATACGATACAGAAACTCTCAGCCCTGGATGCCAGATGCATGAGTTTTGTTTGTTTTTTCTTTTCAGTATTTATTTAGCTGTTCAGATTTTGTTCTGTTGTTTGTAGTAGCTGCCACCATGATTGTTTTTTTAAGACATTGTAATTATGTGCACCTTTTTTGCTTAACATGTGAATCAGATGATTTATCTTATTTGCTATCAGTAGAGGCAACTGAGAATTCAGACTGTGACCTCCATGGCTAAAGCATGAAGATGTTAAAATTTTAGAGTATGAAGTCTGCTAACCAGCAGCTGCAAAGTCTCATCTTCCATGGCACAAAGAGAGACAGAGGACAAATACCAAGTAGCTGTACACTGGATATCTGAAGAACAGCCTCCTGCAAGGATAAACAGCTGAAAATTGTAGCAATGCTGAGAAGATTTAAGACTTGGAGGAGCTGGAAACTTGAATGCCCATGAGGACTCTGAAAATTGCAAGCTGTAGGCTCTATCTCTTGGGTACCAGAGAATGAAATCTCATATTCCTGCTGCAATATTATTAACATCTGTTTGTATTTCAGTGGCACCTAGTGACCCAAATCCATGACTAAGCCAACCAACTGAAAAATGAATACACATGCACCATAGGTCCATGATGTGCATACACATGAAGAGAAAGACTCCAGAGAAGGAAACTCTTTTTGCATGCATTTTTCTTTGTCATAAATGTACTTGTTCCATGAATAGCAGCAATAACAATGTTTGCCTACAGACTTTTGCTGTGTACAGAGCAGGCCTCCATCCTTCCCAATTCTTCAACATTTTTCTCCTCACCAGAAAATTGCTCCTCCTCAAGCTCTTTTTGCCCCCAGAGAGGGCTGTGTAGTGGCTGGCCTGACCTTGCCAGCTGAACCATAGTGCCACCCCAAATGGCTGTGGGATCACCTGTTGTTTCCTGAGCCTGTGTTAGGACCTCATCCTTTCCTAGGCTGTAAAAGTGCAGGATCTTCAGTGCTAGCATACCTTTGGGATCTCTATTCCTGTCTGAAATCAACAAACAGGTTCAGAGTTATTAAAGAGGGGCTGACAGACAAGCAGACAGACAGCCAGGCAGAACAGTTGTGTAAGCTTTGTTTCCTTAGGAAAGCAGGCTAAAAAAAGAAACAAAATGCAGTATTCACTCATCATTGTCTACAAAAACACTGAAATCAGCTATTTAACACTTTGCAATGAGTGTAATGGTTCAGCAGAGTTATTTATTCTGCTTGAAAAACCTGTTTCTAGGCCTCAGAGGATTAGTTGAGAAGCAGCATAACCTCTGTGTGACCCTACCCGAGAAGAAGCTGGTCTAACTGGAAGCCTGAAAGCAAGTAGTATTTTGAAAGTGGTGGCAGCTATGTGTAACTGCTCTAGGACTGAAACTAAGGGGAAGTTTTGCAGAGAACGAAAATACTGTAAGCATCAGAAAGGAGAAAGAGTCTCAGAAAGTAAGTGAAAAGTAGGATTGAAGACAAGCAAAGAAAAAAACCCAGGATCAGCACATTAACAAATGCATTTAAATGGGATAAGGAGCGTGGTATAGAATTAAAATGATAGGTAAAGGTATGTTCAGATCGTTGTTAGAAACTGCACAGTGAAGAAATTTGTACAACACAGATTTGGGGTTCTTAAACACTTTTTAAATCATCATGAGGCATCACTGCCTCCAAATGCAGTGGATGCCAGAGCAGAAAAAAGATGACAACATCAGTAACATGAAGCCAGGGCTGAACCCAAAAATCTGCTTCCATCTACCTGCCAGTGTTAGGTTTGGGAGGTCATGTTCACGTGGACTGTAGAGAGATGTCCACTTTGGGAAGAAGGAAGACAAGAAACATGGGAAGGAGCTCTCAGCTGTACAGGCCAAGCCAAACCAAGCCCAGAGCACCCTTGGCTACTAGCATCTGACAGCAGGAGGAGGCAGAAGTGTCAATTAGCAGACAATGAGAGCACCACCAAGTTATGTTAGGAAACATTATTGAGATTATTATTTCCTAACATATATGTTAGGAAACATACATTAAGTTTATACATATAAAATAATACAATGTATATTTTCACATAGAAAACCACAGATAAAAATATTTACATATGTATGCACATGTTTACATACATGCATAGATTTATCTATATAAAGAATGTGATTTTATTCCCCAGCATAATGTTAAAGAATAAAATCACATTCCTTTCTGCTCTGGATAATCACTTGTCACTTTAATCCTGGTATCAGGTAAAAGCCTTCAATTATTGATTGTTGTCCTTTGCCAGATAAGAGTATTGTATATATTAATGGTAGGAATAATCTTACAGATTATATGAACCCTCTCTTGGTGAGCATAGGATTACTCTGTACAGGCAATTCTTTAGTAATTTATCTTGGCTAAATTTGAGCGTCACTGTAATTGATTTTCTACCCTTTTCTCATGGGCTGTCTTTCACTGTTAGTGTCCAGTGTACCTTCCAAATTGTTCTGATGTTCAATCTAAATGTTCTTTTTCTGATGCCACGGTCTCACATACCTCCCACCTTCCCCAAAGGTCCCTATTGACAGACACACACCAGACATCTAATTACCCTGGATTCTCCTAGCAGTCAGTGGAGACAGCTCCAGAGGATGCAGAGCTCATAGATGAATGTTCCTGCTCTGTATGAGCAATGTTACAGCAACACTTCTAATTCAGGTACCTCACTGGGGGTGAGCTGAATTTGGATTTTGAAATACTACCCCTCCCCTTTAAATAGTCACAGATGATTATCTTGTGATTTAATACCTCAACCTGAGGACACTCACAAACAAACACACATTATGACTGAAACTCCTGCTTTTTCCAACATCACTTTTTTGCTGCACTTTTCTGGCTATTTCCTGTTCTCCAATATATTTCTAGTACCACAATGTTCTTAAATTATTACAATTCACAGGGCATATCAGCAATACCATCTTCACAAATGTCACCAAACATTAAAAATGTTACTTTGCATCCATTCTATATTCCAAAATCAGGTCTAATTTTGTGTTTACTAAGCATGTGAACTAAGCAAACATACTTCTGGAAATACTAAGCCTGCATGTTATTTCCTGGACCTGTGTGATTGACACACCACCTCTCATCTTCATGTCAATGAATTTCATTTGTATCCCATTAACTTCCTCCTTTATGCACCAAGAAAAAAGTACCATCTCCTGCAGCCCACGCCAAGAGGGAGTTGTTAGAAGTCCTCTCACCCAGGATTCCCCTTTGACCATCCTCACAAGGCTGCTGAGGAGGCACCTGTCAATTGGAGAGCAAGTGTTCTGCATGTTACTGAGCTCGATTTAGCGTGTGTGCTGACCAGGATTTGTCTTTTGCTTCCCACAGATGGTTTAAAAGAGACAACTGGGAGACACAGGGCAGGGGGTGTTTGCTGCAGGAAGCAATTCCCTCACTCACAATGTCACCATATTTTGTCTCACAGGACAGACACACTGACATACTGCCCTTTATTCAAGTAGGATGGGCTCCGCAGCACAGTCTGAGGTGTGTTTTGACACTATTTCTGCCTTTCCTCATGTGTTATCTAAGAATTCATTCAGCAGTGAGATGTGGCAAGTAACCCCAGTGGATTTTAAACTCTCATCAGTGCTTCCATGCTGAAACTACTAATAAAGGTATTAAGACTGAGCAGGAATAAAGCACTTTCCAATCAATAGCAGCATGCATTTTTGTTAGATGGCCTATTTAAAATAGGGAATTTTCTGATTTCTTTTGAACAACAGTTAAAATGCCTTAATAACAGATAAAACTGGAAACATGGTAATGTAGCTTGATCCTAAAGCCATGAAATATTGCAGGGCTGGCTTTTAAGCTAAGACACAAAGTTCCATCAGACATAATGTCAGCATCTTTCAAAAAGATATTAGCAGCATGAGGAGTAACTTTCTTCTTGATAAGGACCCAACAGTGTTACCAACTAAAGGTAAACAAAATCCTAAGTCTCCATAAGGCCACACCTTAGCACATACCTCATCTTTTTGTCTTCTAAGCCTACAAATATTTACACATTTAATGTTAAGTTTTTAGGGGTTTGGTGACCAAATGTTAATCAAAGGGACTATTCACATGACTGAAGTTAAGCCTCTGACTATGTGTTTGAACTGTCAGGACTTTGCACATCTTTTGTTCTACTGAAAGTGATAAAGACAAATTTTTTTCTTGTGCTTGAGTTGGAAATCCTAAACCTGTTTCCCAGTCAATTTTGTCACAAGGGCATTTTTAATATGACTTTCAAGGCTTGTCAGTGTATGTGTGCAGAAGCAAAAGTGACACATACAATTTTTAAAATGCAGAGATAATCAGAGACAAGACGCCTGAAAAATCATAATGTAGGGAAACAAACCACAGACCTCACAGATGTAGAAGAATTAAATTTACTGTTATTGTGAATGAGTTTGTAAGTTCTTTAGCAGAGAAATATTGTAGTACATATAACTTTTATTATTGGAGTTATCAGGAAACATACCAAGTGACTATTGATAAAAATTGTGTTTACTTCTGCTGTGCTCATGACCAGTCTGTGCTTACTTTCAGTAAGCAGTTCAGTTACACTACAACTAATGCATATAAAAAAACAAAGCTGAAGTTTGCTCAAGTACTGTCCCATAGAAAAGTCTGGATTTCTGCAAACAAGCACTTGCTTCCACAGAATATGTTTTAAATGGCCAGAAATACTGTTGACACAGCGAAAAGGGAGATGAAAACTAGATACACAAGCTTCAGACACTTAAATGAGTTCAAGAAGAATTTCTCTGTGCCCTCCACAATCAGGACATCCTATCTGCCACCAGTTACTGTGTGATAATGTGACAAAAATTGTGTGACTGTACTAAATACTAACTAACTATACATTCTACTTTTCCAGGGAATTCAGCATCGAAGAAACCTGTCTCTTCAGGGGAAAACCAAAATTTAATTGTAGGCTGAGATTTTAAAGATTTGTGCCTCAGACACATTCACTCCTGACCATTCAAGAAAACCACAAATAAATCACAGACCTTTTAGACATCACAAAATTCCCAGTGTAGTGAGGGAACACAAAATACATTCCCAAACAAAGCATTTTCCTCAGTGCTTTCGTCTATCAGGGTTAGGATCAGTCAGAAGAAAACAATTCTACACAATCTTTGTAACTGAGAACTACAAACCAAGAGCTCACATTTTCAGCATTTTTAACAGTCCTATGCAAATGTTTATGATTAATTCATAAAAACGAAAACTAATCTAAAAAATGGTTGACTCACTACTTTGCTCATTGATTTACCAGACCAAAAAAAAAAAAAAAAAAGGGGGGGGGGAGGCTCTATTTAACTGTATGACCATTTTCCATTGATTTGATCATCTATTTTATTTAATCTTCAGCTTAATTATATATACCATTTGGCTGACTAATCAAAGATCAAACAGTTAGCAATCTAAGACCTGCACTCTACAAACACTTAATTAAATAAATGATCTCACACTACAGTGGTACTGCATTCATTACAGTTGCACGTTGAGGTATCTGGGAAATACTTTCCATAACTTGGCACTTCTATAAGATGCAAATTCATCAGCTGACTACAAATTCAAGAGAAAATGGAGGAATAAAGGAGAGCAAGATGAATACAGTGATAAAATCGTGGTGATCTTTTGGCTGTTAATTCATTAGTCATGGGCTGGTGGAGGATTTACTCTTAACCCTTGCTCCCACAATACAGTCTTTATAGTCCTGTATGTAGCCTACACACCTATAAAGTTTAAAGTGATGATAAAGCTTCTAAACATCTTTCATTAAATCTGAATTTGAATACAATCCCCATTAAAAAAAAGACTGCCTACTTGGCCACATTCCCCAAGTGCAGGTATAATGAGTATTTTAAAACAACTTTTCCAGGTGATCTAGAAAGATATTATTTTGTGTATATTGGCATTGCAACACACCTTACTTGTCTAAAGAGAACAGATTTTTTTTCAAGACTGCTAGATTGCAGTTTTGAATTGTTGATTTCTGCAAGCATTTATTTAATAAAAACTTGTAAGAAAACTTTCCTTTCCCAAATGTTCAACATTATTTAATAAGAATTAAAATAAGGGATGAAAAATGTCTCAGTAGGCGTTTTGGAATCAGTAAACTCAATCAACCAACTAACCAGCCAACTAAAAACAAAGCAAGAAAGGAAGATCAAGACTTGACTTGAACTTTCTAAGAAAATGCAGAAGCAGAATTACCACTTTTTCAGGGCTGAAAGGTGAGAATTTTCCTATGACTGTTTCTCTTAGAAGGAAGAAAAAAATGCATACATCTTTGCAAATCAACTTAGAGACTACAGTCAGCAATATTAATGAACAGAGAGAAGCTTTCTGTCTAAACCAACAATGGCAGCTTCATGGGAAAAAAATTCTTTTCATTAAATTTTTAAAAAAATTATTTATGAAGCAGTCACACAGGATTTAAAGCACGCATCAGACTGATTTGTCATGATTCTGACTGTTTTGAGTAAAAACTCCACAGTATTCCTGCTTGCTGGCTTTATAATTACTTAGTACAAAGACATAAACTACTGCATATGCTAGGATGAATGCACACAACTGTGTCAAATACTAAAGGAGCCAAAGAAAGAAAATTTTAAAATACTGCTTCTTTTGGTATCCTTGGAGAATCCATGGTGGTAACAGGGCTTGTTGTTTCCTGTCTGAAGAAATATTACATATACAGGAGACAGATCTCTAAATATTTACACTGTGAAGATCTTGTTCTTTTGCACTAGCCCAAATAATAAGATTTTAAAGTTGAAATAAGGGTTATTCCAGACACTCACTCTCCCTGCCTGGCAGCGAGGACTGCATCAAACTCATCTGTGCTTGTTCATTTGGGAAGCATGCATGGAGGAGATGCAATCCAAAGGGATTCCTCTATCCTGGCAACCCTCCAGCAATCTTTGGTCTGCAGCTGAGGTAATGATGGGACTGCAGGACTGTCTGCCTTGCAGTCATGAGCAGTGATCACGGTCAACAAGCTGCTGAATCCATCCAGTGATGACACAAGTAACTCTGGTTCCAGCTGGCTGATCAATACAGTTAATTAAAAAATAGCAGGTAGACCTGTTTGGAATGACTACTGGGTATTTTCACTTACTTTCTACACATGGTCAGTTGTGTGGTGGCTGAATTTTGAAATATCTGGTGTTTTGTAAATTAGGTATATGATGAAATTTCTTTTCCCACCTTGAACAACTAAAGAACATAATCCATAACAATTATAAATTTCAGTGGTTTAATGTTAATTTCATATAGTTTAATGGATATGAAAAGAAATTAAAATTGTTAATCTGAGAATCCCATTTTTATGCTTAGACTTATGCTTACAAAAATATGAAAGAAAGAGAAGTAGGCTTATACCTGAAGAAAATAGGTAAGGAAAGAAAAAGGGTGTCACATGAAAATGTTCATATTTACAAACAGCATTAAAAAATTAATTTCAAACATGACACTTCCAATGTGCTTTGCCTAGTCTAGACCATTATTTTGATTGTAAATAGATCAGTGACCACATTATACAGATAAGTTAACACTGTTATCTAAATTTCTTTTTTTTTTTCAGTTTCTCTTTGTAAGAAGAGAACAATATGGACCCAATTAATAAAAACTCCATTTCACACACTGAACTATGAAGCAGCCCAACAACTCAAAATGAATTTAAGTTAATTAGCATAGGCAAAGCAAACATTTAATTACTAACAGTACTGCTCCTTTAATTCTTTTTCAGCCTTGCTGATATTGATTAGGTGCATACAAACTTTACAGCTCAATCCTTCTTAGGTTGCTTTTGCACAAATTTTTAAGTCTAGAAACGAACTCATCTGTATTCATAGCCTCTGTGTTTTAAAAGTAGTTGGACTTTGTTCAAACATTCAAAAAATCATCTTCAAGCTGCGACTCATCATAGAAGACTCGATTCCTCAAAGGAAATAGTTCTGGGAAAGTTATAAGCAGAGAGAACAGGGATTTTTAATGGCAGTTGACTTGCAGTGTCGAGCTCTCATCTTAAAAATGTTTACACATGTGAGTACCTCATTAAAGACAATTTAAGGTTTCAGTGTGGCACCAAGGATCAAGATGTAGAGATTGTGGGCACCATTGTGATGCTGTCCTGAAATCTTCGAAGGTTTTATGTAGGCAGCTCATTTTCAGGTAGTCTTTACGTATGGGCTTCTATCTATTATCAGTTTTTAAAAAATAATATTGTCTTGCCCTCAGGAAAAGAAAAATCTTATTTAACTATGTGTCAATTGTTCTTTAGTGTCTGTATAAAGGCAGTACAGCCATGGAAGGAGCAAGAGAAGTGCAAGTCTACCTTTCAGGTACCTGGAGACCTGATCTGAGTGCCTGCATTCCAGATAAAAGGAATTAAACTGCAAAAGGCAGGGTTTTCTCAAGAACCACCCCTATCCTCACACCAAATGAGAGCCAGATAAGCCAAGTTAGCGGGGAGAGGCAAGATGGAAGTGTGAAATTCAGGAACAGGCAGCAAAAGCTCTCACCGTGTGTGACCTTGAATCCTTGCCCTTTTCACAAAATGGAGCAAGAAAAGAAGCTTTTTAGTTCCTCCGTGATTAAACACCACATACTAAACATGGGAGACTCAAATCTCCTCTCCGCCTGAAGGAAGTAACATTTACATCTCCCATAAGAACTCTCTAATGACTCAGCTATATGATATAATACCTTGGACTCTCACAACTTTTCTCCTCATTAAAGGTCTACTACTCTTCCTTATGTGCTTAAATATTCACTGCAGCCAGAGCCAAGCCCTGTTTTTTCTCCATGCCCTGTTGATTGTCCTGACCAGTGGGCTCCGCAATCAGGTTACAACATTAGCCCGAGCCCTTCAAGTCCTGCAAACACTTCACCATTCCAGGCAAGCCACACCAATTTCAAAGCAGTGATTTAAGTCACCTCCTGTCTGCTCATGGATGCTCCTGTTTGGAGACAAAGCCGCCCTGCCAGGAGTTGGGAATACGAGCAGCTCTCCAGGCATGGTGCACACCTTATCTACCATCAGGCTGCTGGAGAAACAGGGCAGAGGGTGTGAACCTGCCCCTGTCTCTGTAGGAATGCAGGACACCCCACTTATTGAGCTCTGAAAGTCCAGCTGGAGAGGGCTCTGCTGCCAGGGGAGATAGAGCAACGCCAGCGCTGGGGATCCATTGGGCTGGGCCCATTGATCATGGCGGGGCCACGAGATACCTGCCAGGCAGCTCTGGGCAAGCCAACAGGCACAAGGACACGAATGAAAATCTCTGGGAAGATAAGTGTGCATGGAGTGTCTCTGGAGATCAGGTGGTTACTGCTCACCGAAGGGGAGAAGCCAGCTCCGTTTGGGATGGGATGGGAGCGGCCTCACCGTGGTGGGCGCGTTGAGCTTTGCCGCCTGGCTCTGACGATGCCGACACTGGAACAGTGAAGGAAGGTCGGTGTATTTCACCTCGATTCCGTTTAATAAGTTCAGTATTTTTTTTTTTTTTTAATCAGTTCTTCGGTACGTTTTGTCTGGAGCTTTCATGAGAAGCTCCTCCATAGACACACACACACAAGCACATTGACACACCGCATGTGGATGCGGATGAACGATTCCACCTGACCTCCGGGCATCCCTGCCCCGGCACCGGCGGTGCTGAGGGCGCCTGCGGGGTGGGCGGCGGCCCCCGCCGGGCAAGGGATGGAGCGGGGCAGC